>JAHZMY010001749.1:0-11718 GCA_027743915.1 Seira sanloemensis | reverse complement strand
TGCCTATTTCAATTCCCTGAAGGGACTTTTTTGGTCCAGGCTAAATACAAAAAAAACTTTTTTATTCTTTGTAAATGATGGTCCACAAGGAGAAGCAAGTAACACAGCTTTTTTCGCAGGAAGTTTTTCCCAGATGTAGGGAAATGAGAAGCGGTTGGAGAGAAAATGATATGAGTCAGCACTCACAAGTCAACAATATGAGCACACTCGCATAATATTCGCATATTGCGTGGTCCTTTGAGCTATGAACTATTTTAGTGGTGAAAGTATGAAAACATTTTGCGATTTCCCTGGATCATAAAAAGAGTAGGCGCTGTGAACATTGGATAATATGAGACATCCCTCCATGCTCTCCCTAAAAGTGAAAACTATTTCTGAGCATTTCCCCATCTGATTTTCGATTTTATACTTTATTTAGTGAGCTGACAAGCTTTCTACATAACAACGTCTGACAAAAGGATTGATTGACATGTTTACGTTACATGGGCCGTGTGAAAAACGTTTATAAAAATAGAAGTTATTGAGGGATTGCGGATGCAGCATGTATTATTGCAGAATCTATATATCGGCCTTTTCAAAGAGCTTGAAGTAAACAACGTTTGTGTGGGAGGAAGTGCGTGATAAAATCCCCCTACTTTAATCATTTCCACTGAAATCCATATCAGGCGTATGAAATCTAACGAAACGATGCGGTTTTCCTTAATAGATTCGTTTTAAATCATTCACATCGTGCTTGTCACATTCAAAGTTCACTTGCGCTTTTAAAAGGCGGAACCCGCATACGATCTGATGACACTTCCGGATTTTACCAGAGAAATATAACATGTATCACAGCTTTGGTGGCCTTTCTTCACTGCTTTATCTGAACAGTTCAAACATTTGGAGAAATCCGGCAACAAGGATAGCAAAAGACGACTGGGACCTTTGTCGGATAATCCTGCGAGTCTTTAACCGATCTTAAGCTTATGGGAACTGTAGTGGTGGTAATAATGATGTAATGCAAGATCCGCTTAAATAGTAAAGGAGTAGAAGGAGGTCGTCGAAAAGCAGGAGCTTATTGTGCTCAGTTTTGGCTAAGCTAAGCTTTGCATTAAATGAGTCATTAAAGATGAGCATCGTAAGATTCTTACTCCTTTGCACACGCCGGAAACGATTTCTCCAGGATAATGTAGGGAATTTATGGGAGGACTACCGAGCAGAGGCCACCTGGCCGCTCATGGTATAATTCCAAGTTCCAAGGTTTAATTCAGACGTGAAGAGGATGAAGTGAAAGCAATTTATTAAGCCGTACCGATCTCACGCAAAACACACAGTCTTGCTAGGATTTCAAGGAATGGGAAATGAGTTTGGTATGTCTGGTTGGAATACACAGAATATGTAAGAATCTTGTTTGCATTGCATTCCTATGTGAACTGCGAATGAAAAAATTGAATCTTTTCCTATTGCAGAAAGTAAACGTGAAATACAGATCCAATGCCATAATATGTGCATTATTGTTTTTGTATCTTTCGTAAAGTATACGGAGCAATTCATTCAAAACAATTTTCTTTCTTTTTTCAACATTCCGAATACGAATGCGTGTCCGAATACCATATTTTGCTTATCTCTTCAACTAAATTTCTTTTATCCCCAATACTTTTATTTGTATTCAAAAAAGTTATTTCTTTATGCCTCCGTTTATTTTCTTGATACCTACGCAAATGCAACCTACGCAAACAACGTATTATGACGAAACTCGCATCACCTTTAAGAGTAAATTTGTAAGGCGTTTGAAGCATTACGCTCATAGTCGCAACTGCGGAAGAAATGGCTCGTAAAAATGTGAGCTGATGCGTTTTTCCAACACTACTCGAGTATAAAGAGATTAAATATAATGTGCCTTACCCAAAGTGGATGCTTGAGGCAGGCCATTATTTGTATTCAAAAAAGTTATTTCTTTATGCCTCCGTTTATTTTCTTGATACCTACGCAAATGCAACCTACGCAAACAAAGTATTTTGACGAAACTCGCATCACCTTTAAGAGTGAATTTGTAAGGCGTTTGAGGCATTACGCTCATAGTCGCAACTGCGGAAGAAATGGCTCGTAAAAATGTGAGCTGATGCGTTTTTCCAACACTACTCGAGTATAAAGAGATTAAATATACAGTAAAGTGCCTTACCCAAAGTGGATGCTTGAGGCAGGCCATCCTCCCCGTAGCGAATCAGTCCTAGAAAAGGAAAAGATAAAAGAAGGACTAAAGAAAACTGCTGCGGAAGAAAAGGGGGAGTTTTAGAAATGTTTCTATCCATTCTTACCTTTATTCGCAAAATATTGTTTAAAGTTCTCCAACGGATCAAACTGACTCTCAATGACAATCTTGGCGAACTGATACCGGGCGCGGAATCCAGTTCCTGGAGTATCAGAGTTGGCAATGAACTCGATAAACAGCTCTCGCCCTGATGAGGTCACCTGAGTGGAAATATTCCAGGGGAAAAGTGTAAGTCTTGTTATACCTTCCTCGAGAATGAATTGAATATTTCTCAAGGCTTACCTCATAATCCAAAACTTCATTGCACACAACTGAAATGACGGGAGAGCGGGTTGTTGGTCCATCAAAAATTCGAATGAGATCCGTCTTATTCAAACAACTGTACTTTCCAGGTTGCAGTGTCACAGACTCAAAAACAATTCTCACCCTTTCTTCAAGGCTAAGAGAAAGTCATAGAAAGGATGGGAAAACTTGTAAAAAGTGACTAACACTTTGTAAAGTTGAGTTCCATAATATTTTATTTTTATAAGTTTTTCATGTACTAAAGTAAAAGTAAATGCTTTTATGTAGCTTACCCAGCCGTGAAGTGATAGGCACACATTGTGTTGTGGGGATATACTGAGGGATACAATGGGGAAAAGAATTTGCCTTCTGGAGACGTAAAGTTCTCACTGACGAAGCGGTAATCACATTTGGTTCCAGGGACGAGCCTTCCACTCGTTTCGAACTGACCTACGGCACACGTAGATTAAAAAGAAAGTGTGCGTTAGAATTCGTTTGCTTGTGTCATGTACATACATATATTCCAATTCGTGACAGGAAAGAGTTCAAGGATGTTGGAGAATTTACAAAAATCAATTACAACCCAAAGGAATTAGGAGTTGTCAGTACTTAAGAACTTTGACTTTCTTTTTATCCAGTCGTGCAAGGATGGACATAAAGTCCAAAAAATGAATGTTACTACGTTGCAGCAGTGTGTCCGTCCAGCCATTTCAGAACCAACAATTGTGTTCATGTACGTCTAAATTGTCAGGAATGGTCAACACAAGTCCTTGAGTTTTTCTTGAAAAGAATGATAACTTGGTCAAAAACAAATTGAATCATACAAATCGTCGAGCAGATGTGTTTTTTTCAAACAATAGAGTGCTGATGACACTCCATACTTACACAAGATGTATGAGATTAAAAAGTTTGAGGGTGGAACTTCTCAATAATTATTTTATTGCCAGGAATAAAAGTCTTGCTAATTGGAGAATGATGGTAAAACTTTTTCTTTCAGTATATTGAATCTAGCTTAAAATTAAATATAAATGAGGAGGCTGTCACCGAGCAAATAAAAAGCTATTATTTCCACGTAACTTTGTGTGACTTGTGAAATGACATCAATAACTTATAAGTCTTTTCTTTTCCTGAAGTGTGTCTGTCTTGAGAAAACGGGGCGAGAAAACCTTTTTTTCCGAAACGATAAAATCTTTAAAACAAAACCTCATGTCAGGATGTCTATTAAAGCTTTAAAATGGTATAGAAGAAGGTGATAAAACTATCTGGTGCGAATGAAGAAGATATAAGGATGATTGGAACTGCGGTGTTCTTCCCAACTGATAATTAGGTAGTCGAATGTAAGTCTCTTAAGAAATAAGTTTCAGAGACAGAGGAAAGTAGGGGGAAATGGAATGACGCTTGGTATCAAGATGGAAGGGGGAAACCAAGAGCTTGCTTCTGACAATGAGCTGAATTCTCTGATGATGATTTGACCGACATTCTTTCTCGTAATAAACTTTTACCGCTGCCAAATTTCAATTATTAGATTCACATGATGGACAGCTATTGGCTCTCTCATTAATTAAACACGGCTACTTCATTACAAAAAGTGACGGCTGTTAATTTTCAGGAGAAAGTCCTTTGGCAAAAATCTCCATAGGCGGTACATGCTTCAAAACGAAAACTAATTAGCAAGGTGAAAGTTTCATTAATACTAGCCTTAATACATGGTTATATGCACTGCCAGTGCCAGCTTCACTCCGTTAAAATTAATCATCTGTTTGATATGCTCACGAGAGATTTTCAAAGAAAAACTAATGATGTTGAATTTTTTGAATTAATCAGAGCTTCTGTGAATTGCAGTCTGATACATTCTCACTAGAGATTTGGAAATGAGAGTATAAACTCATAGCTGTGTGGCTTTTATCTTATGGTGTTATTATAAAAGTAAAAGTCATATTAATATTTGCTATTTACTTAAATTCCCTCTCCAACTTATCCATTCTTCCCGGAACTCCCCTTATCTCCTTGAGAACTGGCAATATACATGCAAATCATTGCGAAGAAGATCCTGTGTTTTGAGATGAAAGGTAATTTCACTTTATGAAAATGTTTTTATTATACGCAATGGTTATGCTCTCCCACGTGAACTGGCAATATACATGCAAATCATTGCGAAGAAGATCCTGTGTTTTGAGATGAAAGGTAATTTCACTTTATGAAAATGTTTTTATTATACGCAATGGTTATGCTCTTCCACGATAATGCACCCGAAGAAAGCCTGGCTTTACCCATGTTTTGTACCTGGAAAATCAGAGAGCGAATGTAAAAGCTGACATATGGTAGGAGAAATATGTGTGAGTTCAGGGAAAGTACACATGACGTAGATTACTCATCCAAAAAGGCTCTTTCTCAAAAGATAAAGAAAATGGATTTCCACATAAGTCAATATTTTTCCTTCATTATTATTTCGCATGCCTATGTATAGGAATTTGCAGCGAAAAGTTTTGGATACAGGAGCAGCATGCCTTTGCTCTTTTTTCTCTCTCTCTCGCTGCAGTGTAGTCACAAGATTACAAATGTTTTCTCTTGTCTCGCACAGAGAATGCTAGCTCATTCGTATGACATTGTGAGTGAAGGAAGAACATCATCATATCATTCTCATTCCATCATAATCCCTCTCTCCCCTTTGAAGGCTTTTCCTTTTCACTATTATGTAAACTAGATGTAAAACAAGGGTAAAAACTCAAACGACACGGGGATTTAATGGGTAGGCATTTCGTCCAGCAATCCATCCTACAGCACTAAAAAAGTCCTACAGTTTTTTCTGCGGTTTTTAAAAACTTACTTACAGTGTCAAGTGAAAGCCCTATCTAAAGAAACAAGAAAGAGTACAAAAATGGAAACATTGCAGGTTCAACTTTTTGATCCTTGCAAAAAGACTGCAAAGTTGAATATACTAAAAGTTGATGAAATTTGCCCTCATTTCAACAATTTTACATTGTTTCATATAAAGTAGAGGATCATGCTTTTGCATAAGCGCAGACAAACAAATTGGCAATTTTGTTCAAGAGCTTGTCCCATTTTCTTTTGAGCAAAGCAACCGGAAGTCAAACCACACATAGTTATGCTCATACCAAATCTCTGATAATTTACGTAATTGAATTATTATTCTTTCTTCATGACATAGTCTTCTTTCTTACGTAGTGGCCAATGTGCGTAGTCCCATTCCTTGGTAATGATAAATGGAGTAAATGTTAACGAGACAAATTTTCATGAAAAGTGAAACTTTCTCCTTGGGATCTTGTCATCATCTACTTTCATCACGGGTATGAGTATTCCACTTTTTCTAATGATACTCTAGAGCCCAATCCCCAGCAAAATACAAAAGGACACAAAAAGAGAAAGTACAAAAAACTTGTGAATATTATATTCCGCTGTACAATGGAAAAGTTGGGGACAGCCTATAAATAAGTCTTAAATAACTTGAGGCACTACACTACTTTCCATCGCAACGAAGAAGGAAAACTGCGTGAGTGTAAACTCGCACAGCTAGAGACAGATTTTTTTATACATGAATGGTAAAAGTATTTTTTCTTCCATTCTTGCAAGACAGTCAACTACGCGACACGCGATCCATTCTTAAGAAAAGGTATGTAACTCAAAACTTTGTTAGCGACGCGGTCTGTAGTAGAAAAACAGTAGTAAATCAAGTAGAAAACTGGAATATATTTTTTATGTGGATGAGTAACTTCCAACGCGAAACTTTTTATTGTGAAAAAATGTGAACTTTTTTCTCCTCAAGTTCTGGAGGCGAAAAAAAAGTTCTGAAAAGGGATTGGATTCGGATGCGTGCAATTTGTCAGAAGTATTTATTATGCAGAACATGATCACATGCTTTCTCTTAAAGAGAGAAAGTATACACAGTGGCTCTTTTGGTTTCTTAAAGGGATCATCTCTCATCGCCAATCACAATTCGGGGTTTAAAGGCCCTCCGTACATTTCTGCCTTTTTCGGATCTTCTCTGGATTTTCCCCTCTCTCAAATCGTATGCCTCCCTAATGCCAAAAATTATGAATATGAATGTACTTCTGTCTCTTTCTCTCAAATGGATGCACGGGCACGTTTCACGACGAATGAGAAATGGCTCATGTGGAGACGCAGGGAGGATATGTGGAGAGCTTTTGTTCAAAGAAAGTTGCTCTTCGTGATTGCAGTATTCAGCGGGAAAGCCACTGAAGCAAAAGTTTTTTTTGTACAAAGACGACTTTCACTTTTGTGTATTGGAAATTCTGAAGGAAAGCATTTAACATATTAATTTAATGAGCAGCAGCTGTTTCTTCTCCAGATAATCGAATGAATCAAAAGTGGGGAGGAAAACCAGACGATAAAAAATGTCTTGGGTTGATGATGGGGAGTCGAAAAAAGGAAAAGTCTAGACAGAGGCAGTGCATACACGACACATTTGGGAGTTGGACGAGGAAGACGTGATATTCTTTGAATTGTAAATGACTTTCACTCACTTGCATTGAGGAAGCGGAACACGCCGTGAAACCCAAAATTATTGGGCATTGCTGCTGAGCTGGTTGAGTAATGTGGCGGTTTCCCAAGTCTCATTAACTCTTCCACTTGGAGCGAGGACGAGTGGAACTGCAGGATCAAGTGTTTCGAGGCACTGGAGAAAGTTTGATTTGCAAATTCACCACAAATTCAACGAATTCCAGGGTGTTCGCTCATTGACACCTTCCTCTTCCAGGTGGAGGAACAGCTTCAGGTAGTCACCTCCATGACACCTGAAATCGAGAAAACCCAAAGTGTGACAGCATTTGGAGAATACTACATGGCGTACAGTTTCGTCATGGTTTCTTTATTTCCGGTAATTCTTACCCAATGTATGGCTGAGGTAGTCTAATTGTCTCGAAATGTATTTGGACGATGTGATCCTTTGGAGCTTGAAAGGAGAAGAGAAGGCACCGGATCCCTCGAGGGTAGGACTGGGGGTAATCTGGACTCGTGAATGTAGCCCATTCCTTATCCCCAGGAATGCTAGAATATTGAACACACTCACAACCTGGAATGACACAAGAAGAGACTGAAAGCCAATTTTTATTGGGTAAGACTGGGGGTAGTCTGGACTCGTGAATGTAGCCCATTCCTTATCCCCAGGAATGCTAGAATATTGAACACACTCACAACCTGGAATGACACAAGAAGAGACTGAAAGCCAATTTTTATGATCACTGAGAACGGGCTGCCAGGCTGGAATGTAAAATTAATAATTATTATGCTTTATACTATATCGTAAAATAACTGGTAATAAAAAATATTTTACACAATTCATTTACATGACATTTCCGAAAGAAAGTTTTACTGCTTTGGGAGATTTGGAGTAATAAAAATGAGTGAATGGAAAAATCAGTGCATTCCGCGACACGCAAATCGCTTTTCAATAGGCCCTACGGGACATAATTTATTGGAGGCAAAATTGGTTTACGTTTCGTAATGACTTCCACTCTTCAAAGGATATTATAGGGCCTAGTGTCAAAGTAAGTTATGTAAAATGCATTCACTTAAATATACATAGCTATGGCAAAAATTGGTTTACGTTTCGTAATGACTTCCACTCTTCAAAGGATATTATAGGGCCTAGTGTCAAAGTAAGTTATGTAAAATGCATTCACTTAAATATACATATGTACATATGTAGCTACATATTTAAATGCTACGTAGCGGAGCGTCAGAGCCAGAGTAATATCGAATCTGCAATGTTTGTCCGTCAGGCAGTCTGGTATACCATATGTTTGTCAAATTCCCTGATTTAGAAAAAACTCAAATAGTTTTTAATTTTGTTGCTTATTGGCGATATCCTTCAGAATTTAAATTGTAACAGCCTGTCTATGGATAATAGAGAAAATTCATGTAAATTATTACATAAAATATTAACGAAACATACTAATTGGTATAACACTATGCAACACGGAGTGAATATATAATTTTTGAGAGCAACTCAGCTGTGCACTTAATATTTCAATATTTTTAAAAGCACGCTCACTGGTTTTGAGAACTCCCTAATTTTATGGCCATAATATAATACTCGTTGTTCCAGATTTACATTTTACCGAAAACTACAATATTTTGAGGCGCCGAGCTGCCTAATTACCGAAATGCAGAAAGTAATAAAAATCCGATTTGAATTTAATGTCTATCACATGAAATATGTTGTGTGATTAAGGTTTTTCATGCTACAGCTCATAAATAATTCTTTTGGTGACGGTACAGCTGGTCACCCCATCAGGACAGAGTTTGTCGCTGGCCGTTCCCAAATTATTCATTCCCTTTGAAATCACAAATTCCCTTCAAATTAAAATGATAAATGTGCACATATACGCCATTGCAGGAGAAATATAAATACGGAAGTCTCTTGAAAGGAGGACGTGCATTCCAATGTCAACTGCCGGTTATTAACGCCTTTCCAGGGCCCATTCACTATGCACGTGAAAATATTAGAAAGTTGTAGACACTTTGAGTAAGCACCTGGTGCTTTTTATTATTGTACTACCGCGTTACGTTCAACGTTAAATAGCTTCTTTTTTTAAAGTACGGGCGGAAGCATGTGAGATGTACAATGACACTGATTGTGACTGCTGCATAAAAGAATTTTTTGGGACCGGCATTCCCCTTGGCACTGCAATGACAATGTGTAATGCCCCTTTTCTTCTTGGGCCTTTCTCCTTTACGGTTGACACGAATAAAAGAGAATTGAAATGATCGGTGTAACTGTGAAAATGACATGTGTGTGTAGACATGAGCATTTCCCTACTTCCTTTTTGCCCATTTCGTATACATTACATTCTGGTGAAAGTGCCACCTTTTCAAATACCATTGTCATTGTCGGAGCCATCATCGTGGAGTGAAACCGCCCTCATCCTTTCTCCCATTTTTATCCCTGAGAATCCTCCAAAAATAAAATGGAAATGCTAAGGTCTCTCCTCTTCTCTACATATCTAATTGCCTGTATTCTTGAGAAAGCCCGCTTTTGAAATGCCTTTTACAGGAGAAAGGAGGAAATAATGGAATGGGATAAACTTTCTCCTCTTTCCCTACACAAACGTTCATTTCTTGAGGGGATCAGTGAAGGGCTTAAGGCCCTCACTTTTCCACGGATCTCATTATCTTCCCATTTCCCATCACCGAGGAACAATAACTTTCATCCCTTTTGAAATTGCATAGGAATAATAACAATAATGATCTCCAATTTTAAAGGAAGCCTACTATAGATCCAGTCCGGCTAGTAGTTTGATTCGACAATGGCTGTATAAATCGATACATTATACGCGGTGAAATGGGCAAAAGTTGAAAGAGAAGAATCACGAGCCAACGGCATTTGGAAAAAAGGGATCGTTTTCATCAAAATAAAATGTTGGAATGAGGCATTGTGAATGGGAAAAGTCGGGGGGAAATTGCCAAGAGCAAGAGCCACAGTTATTGTTGCTTTCTCCACGTCAACTCATCTACACATTAATGAAAAGAATAAAAGGAAAAATGTTTACTTTGGTGAAAGGATGGACACACATTGTTGATAAAATCGTTGCATTTTTATTTCTAGTGCTGTACTTTTTTTCTTAAAAAATACGTATATAAATATAAGCATATGTATAAATGTTTTGAGCAATCTCTCAAAATATTTTTGTCGCTCTTGCTTTTTCTTTGGTAAATATTTCTTTGAAATGCTTGTACAGGAAGCAGGTGAAGCGGCGAAAATTGTATTTGGCTTTGGCAATGAATTATGTGTCACACTCGTCGAAAAAACTGCGTGAACGCAGAAAAAAACGTTTCTTCTCTTGCGACAAAGAGCATTTTCCACCCGTGTCCGGACTTATTGTACAAAAATATTTACGCCAGTAGCTGGAGAAAAGCACTCTACTGGAAATACAGTTCACTTTGCCCTTTATCTTGAAAGCATTGTGTTCGTCGCTGCTACTTCTGCACGAAACAGTCTCTCTCAGGTTTTGAGTTTTTTTTTGGAAGAGTACTACTCTTTTCCCCTTTTCTTCCTGAGCAGTCTTGGTTCACTTTTCGTGTCATGAGAAGTATTACGCATACTTTGTGATCCTATTCATTTGGTGAGACTTGGAAAAGTTTCCCTTGAACAGCGGTATTTGCCTCCCTGTGGTAGTAATCAATGCATCTCGCGCAGCCACTGATACGAGGGAAGCGGGGGACAGGAGCTTGTCAAACTCGTTCACTGCCTGGTAGACTCCATCGAGACAAGTGATACGGGGCAAAGTGACACGGTGAAAGTTATCATACGACGAGTAATCAATAAATTACACGGGAAAAGTATATACATTACATAAATCCTATCCGAGACAAATGTTCTTTTCTCTCCTTAAACATCCTCTGAGAAAGTTACTAATACACTAATAATTTTTATATCCTAAAAACGCAAGAATAGAAACTATCATGGTACAATAATGCTCGACTCAACTTTATTGGCACGATTTTATGAGCGTTCTTCGTCTACCGTAAAAAAGGGATGGGAAAAAAGTGCAAAAAAACAAAGATTTAGACTAAAATGAGTTCTGTAGACCTTGTGAGGAGAATTACGAAATGACTTCTTCCTCGCAACGTCCAGCTCAATAAAAACATTTTATTGCTTTATGGCAAGAAAAACAAACAAGGGAAAACAGAGAGGAAAAGTGATTTACACATGGGCACAGAGAAAGTACAATCTCGAATTGGAAAGCGGCAGGCCCCATACAAAACAGTTCAATAACAAAATGCTCAGTGGAAGTCTGTAAATGTTTTATTGAGCAGAATTACGCATCCCAAACTCACATCCTAAATTTATATAAAAAACTTTAATATCTTTCATATGTTCCCCATGTACATCCACACGACTATTGCTACAACTAAAACTAATATAAGACGAGAGAACAAATTTTAAATCAGAAATGTCTACATATACAAGTCTGCATTCTGTATTTGTGATTCGGATCTCGAGACATTATTATATTTTCACACTAAACCATATTTTTTGTGATATTAAGATAAAAGTGTGTCAACAGAGGATTGTGGGCTCGAGACAATTTTAAAATGACGCATGATATCATCTGACACATTTTGTGTAGCATTTTGCGCAAAAAATATCTAGAGCATTTTCGGTCTATACTAAGTCGGAAATGAACTTTTCCCTAATCACAGGA
>JAHZMY010001748.1:0-14808 GCA_027743915.1 Seira sanloemensis | reverse complement strand
CACAAGTTTAGATAATAATGGACAAGGACAAGTAATAATTGTTTGCGAGTAATGATTGGAGTTAAAAGAAAACAAAATGCTCAGGCCGATCTAAAAAAATATATTTATTTTGGAATCTATACAGGACCTAATGTACCTTTTCCACTTGTCTAAAAATTATTTCATCCTCTTGGAAAATCTCCTTTCTTCCCATTGTCCTACGAAGAGAATTAATCCCCATTGAAAGAAAATCCTCACCGCCATCATATTTAGGTACATTTGATGATGCTTTGAACTTGTAGTAAAAAGTATTACGAAAGTTAATGCTCCAGTGGCGAATGTAATAAGGAAAAAAGTTTCAAGGATTGTTTCCAAGAAAAGCACGAGAGTCAGAGAGAAAATGAAAGTATCTCGGAACATCCTTGAAAAGAATAATATAAAAATAAAATAAACGCACCACTTTGAAAAAGGAACTAACTTTCTCCCACCTTTTTATAAACTCCGGTGGAGCGTGCACTTCATTCAAGTACAATCTCCTAAAAGGAACTAAAAAACTTAAATCAGACCCGATATGAATTCAATGACCTAGTATCCATCTCACTGGAAAGCGAAAGCAGACCAACTGAGCAAAAGGTCAGCTTTGTGTTTCTTCAAACCACCCGAATACTTATTTATCTACTGCAGGTCACCCATAACATAAGTACTAGGGATCAAGTATGCATCTCACCAAAAGAAGAAAAACATTTAAAGTAAAAACAAAACATCCAGCAAATGTCGACTTTTCCCTCAGAAAATACAATACTTACTTCCCATGTCTGTTAGTTAGAATAAAGTATTTTTCCCGTCCGACATTGACACGAAATCCCTCAGGTATGAAGAAACAGCCAATTATATATTTAGCAGTGCCACGGTACGGTGAAAGTCTACACAGTTTTGACAAGGAGAAAGAATGGAGCAAGGGTAAATAATTAGGATCGCTTTGCTCCCCCATTATTTACGCCTTCTGCTCCGACTCTGGAATACATCAGAAGACGAGAGACATGAACAAAGCACCACCATTTCAAAAAATATTACATATTTCCATTGGAAGCCTTTCTTCTCCGGAAATGTGAGGCTGCATATGATAGGATTATTAATTTGAAGCGTTTCTCTTCCACTCAACCGTGGGTATAAATAAAACATCACACAACAAGGATACAGTTTGTGTATTTTTGCTCTTTGGTGGACAGACGTGTACATCGTTGATAATATAAATGAGCCAGACTCCAGACCTTCAAAGTAACAGGAATATATTTTGCAAGTGAAGGCTTAAGATTTTGTGAATGAAACCGTGAAACAAATAGATTGCGGATGGGTAAAATCCTCTACTGAATGGGTAAGTGGGGAGAGGAAGCCGGTCGAAGCGGATGCAAGAGTGATAGATTACTCTTCTTCAGCCGACTGATTTGCCATCGTTGTGAGTGGTGTTGTGGTTAAGAAAATAATGCGGTGTGGGCTTAAGGGGAAACATGATGCTTTCGTTGGTAAAAGTTTGCCATCACTGAAACTGAAATAAGATGGGAAAAAATCTTGTATAAGCCCTCAAGTTTTCCAAGGTTGGCTAAATTAAAATCCAGAAATGAACGACTTACTTATCAAATTAATTTTTATTAAAGATAGTTTGCTCCTATGAAGGTTTTGTCTTAATGAAGAGAATGTTAAGAGTAAAAAGTACGACCAGAACTGATAAAATGCCGGTAAAAATACGAGTTTTTCCTGAAAGTCTCGTTACAATCATGAAGCAGTTTGCTCATCATCATCACTCTTTTTAAAAGTTTTAAGCCCTTCATGTAAAAACTGAGGTTGAGTTTCCCAAAACTAGGAGATCGATCTGGAGTATAAAAATTCTTCAAGTGATGAGCTTGTTGAGAAGGAGAAACTTTCAAAAAATGTCCCTTATAACGAACGTTATACCCTTGAGAGGTTTATGGGTACGGCACAATAAAAAGATGATGCTACCCAATTTCATATTATTGAATGGGGATGGGTCGGCGGAGGGAAAAGGTAGTACGGCAAGTGGAACAAGTTGAGAGAGAAAGTATCCCAAAGTGAAAGCCGACTTTCTCTTTCACGATCCACTTGACTCCTTCTGCTACTACGGCTCTCGTGTGTATACCACGAAAACTTAAACAACCCGGGCACAATAGGCACTTCTTCCCCGAAATCCTCAAAATTCCAATTGAATCGCAAAGAATAAAAAAATCTCTCTTGGAGATATGAGCGGTTCGAATCGATCAAGTAAATCGAAGATAGAAGTTATGGCGCTTCCTTTTTATCGGGAAGGGAAAAGGATTGAATGAGAATTCGCTTACGGAATCCTTTTTCTCTGGGTAATGCAGGGGAAGCTTAAAAATGGTGTAGCTTTTTCAAAGACGTTGTGTGTATGTTGTAGTAGATATGTAAGTACACCTTCGTGCCGACAAGAAACTGACAAAAAGTGAGTGTTAATATTATACACTTTATCAGCACGTTACTTTACATTTTACCTACATACACTTTTATGGGCTTCCCTGGCAGAATGTGGGATGTGAGATTTGGGACTGAGATTACTTCTTTAATAGGTGCGGAACGGATTCACTTGCAGCCTCACTTTTTTGTAAATGCCAACACTTGCGACATGAGACTGTTTGGTGCATAGTAAAAATATGAAATAACCGCACCGAAATGAAGGTAAATTACGAAATCGGGGTAGAGCAATATTCAAGTGGAGAAGCTTATGCTGGCCAGATGTGTGTAATATTGCGATGTTTGTCAAACGCTTCAGAATACACTGTTCTAAAGCGTATTGTGGTTGTGGGGCAAAGTGAACTTTACACTGACAATCGTTAGGTCTTTAGCAAATTCATCGATCCTCGCTTTGCCTTTGACGAATTACTAACTAAGAATTATTGTATAGTAAGAGGATAAGATTCTGGCTTAACGTCTGTGAATGAATAAATACTTATAAATGGCGACGTATTTTTAAATATTAATGTTTAGGTAGGCACCGGCTTCAGACAAGTTTGAAGTGCTTCGAAATTTATACATTTCAATTTCCGCAGCTTATACTTGACATTTTTATTTATAGGTACAATACCACTTCGTGGAAAGTGTAACGAAACATCCCAATGTTTTGGAGAGCACGTCGAATGCCGACTATCAATTTGCAAATGTCAACTTGGCTACTTACCAAGGGTCGACAATGGAGAATTATGCGGAGGTAAGGAAATTGCGAGTAAAAAACGGTCTTGCAAGTTTTAATATTCCTGTGCTTTTTATAGTTAAAAATGATTCTGTCCATGTCCATGTAATTTGACTTTGATACTCATTCTAAAATTATGCCAGCATGTATAAAAACCTGGCAAATATGCATAATTGTACATCTTCATAAATAAGCTGCCGCAAGGGCAGTCGATTTTTCACTTAAAATAACTTAAAGTGGATTTTTAAAAAAGTCAGGCTTTTGGGCCGTGGTATTCCACGTAGCCACATTTCAATTTTTTCTTCCATTCCCTAAACAATTTGAACTTTTCCAACTTTGTGAGCCGGAAGGTTATAGTTTCGGGGAAAAGTTTGTTTTAAATTTCTGCGAAACTTTTACATAAAAAGGATGTGGTTCAAGAATCTTGTTTTGATTTTCACCAAGTTGAAAGCATAAGGAAAGAGGACACGTTGTAAAATTGATCCTTCTCTTTCTCTCCCAAGTTTTGAAATTTTTAGACCAAAGTTCAAGGAACGACATCGTGAATGATAAATTGCTAAAATATTGCTCGCCTTAAGTAAAGTGAGTGAATGATAAATATTTGAACACAAGTAAAGAAATAAAAAAATGACAAGGGTTGAGCTAGGGCATTATTTGTGATCTCAAAAAGAGTGAGGCGTATTGTTATGCTGTCAAGAATTTTTTTTAGGCCTGTGCCACTTGAGAGAATGGGTTGCGGTTAAAACGTCTTGGGAAAGCGGGCATCTGAATCAATCTTATGTAAAAAAAATCCGCATTGTTTAAATCGAGCAGCCCAACATGACATCACATCCAGGATAACTTTTGACAAACATAAAAAATGTATGTACTTATCCTTTTAAAAAGTCGTTTTTATTTGCTTTCTCCATATGAAATAGACAAACGAAGATGCTCTTTCCAAAATAAACTCAGATTCCAAAAAAATCCATTGTTTCAGCCACAATATAATGAATTTTTGAAGAGATTTGTTCAGCACTATTTATCATTGCTTGAGTTTCTGGCATCGTGTTAAGTATATTGGTTTGGACTTGCAAAGTTGAATTTGGATGATGCAGGGGAGAAAGTGAAAGTGCATTTTTGAAATTCCTTTCTCTTTCCATACGACTTGGCTAATAATAACGGGAATGCAGAATTGTGCTACAGGTCTCGCTGGAACAGTAACTCACGTTTTTTGAATACACACGGTGGCAATAAAAATAGTAGAAATGCTAAAAATATCTTTTGTGCAGTAGTTTAAGTATAAACATATGTAAGTTATTTTTTAGTGCAGTACGCATATTCAAATTGGAAATGGCAATGGCGTATGTGAAATATTGTGAAATTGACAATTGAATCTAAGTGTATTCCACATTTTTCTTTAACCCAAACTTTTCTTGTGCACAATTTTTCAATTCGTTTAGATACTTTTTAGTAGGCAACATTTTTTGGCTTTTACAAATTACCGCTTGTGTCAAGCTTATCGCCAGAAAGGGCTGGGGTGAAAGTGACCCGAGGGTATCTTTCTGTAAGTGTCATTTGGACTGATCGTAACTGTTTCTTTCATAACCATCCTTACTTCTGAAAATAAGTGAATCGGACATCCAAGATATTTTCCTTAGACTTTAGTCCGTACAGCAATACTCCAAAAAATGATGCAACCAAGTAAGATATTTTTTTGCGAAAAATGTAATAGCATGAAGAAATCTAATGATGTCAAAGACTTTATGGCTTTCACTCTACTGTAACCCTAGCTGGTCTAAAGGATATATTATATTATATATTTTGAAAGTTACATAAGTGTGTATGTATGTACGATGATGGGATATGTAACGGATTACACAAATCTAATGTTCCTTTCGGCTGGCGCAATGATTGTGAAATGACCCATTCCTATTTGATGATTTACAGAGGCAAGTGCCCATCACGTTGAAGTTCCAACAACAGATCCTACCATGATTGGAGTTGTTGTGGGACTAGCTCTGATGTCAGTCACGCTGTGTATTGTACTCAGGCTGTTTGCAAAGTACGTCATCATAAAAAAAGAGCCCCGATCTTTTGATCTTTAAATTAATGACAATTTAGGGCTAATGCCAAATAAACATCAAACTTTCATTAACAATTTTACTCAAAGGGTCCAAGACGTTACTGAGGGGAAATAGCGCCGGTCAGAGGTCGAGACGAGGAAGTCAGGCGTCAGTGGCAAGTGGTGGTCAAGGAGAGGTGCAGTCACCTTCGAATCCCACTGCGGAAGGGAACGGTGCAGGGTCATCTTCACATCCTCACCGGGTGAAGCCATCTAGGACCCTGTCAACGGACACGACCAACCTTGAAGGAACTCCGACGTCGTCAAGACCTCTCACGTCGAATCGATCAAAGTTTCGCCAAGATTCGGTCGCATCCAACGTCTGAAATACGTAAAATTGCTGAAGGAAAAGGAGCAAAAAAAACCGTGTATCCGTTTCAATCAACCTCGACATTTTTATACCTTTTTAAACAAAGTCCCTCTCAATTCAACATATACCTAAAGCTTGTATGGTTTATACCTTTTCAATCAATCGTAAAAGAATCAATCATTTATAAATGTCAAATGAACTTGCATGAAAGTGAAAGCCTCAAACATTAGGTGCATACATCAATCTATTGCCTACGTACGTAATTTTTATTTTTTGAGATTTTGATGTGTTATTTGTATAATTATTATTAAGTATTTCAGGAATATCTAATTCCTAAATCTAGATAACGTTTTGGTATACCTGTAAATGCGATCAGTTCAACAATTTTCAGTGTACCTACATATGTATATGATTATCAAACCTCATAAAATGCTCATACGTTAAATGAAATGACCATTTCTCATGAAATTAACTTGAACTTTAAATGGATTCATTTCTCTTTGTTAACACTGTTCACTGTTCTGACGACTCTTAAAACTTAATATCTACAAACTCATATAAGTGTTTATTTATTAGATGATGTTGACCCACTATAGTTTTCAAAGTAAATTGTCGAAAACTGTCGAAATAGCGTTTTAAAATATACTTTATTTGTCCTGGCGAAGAATGACAAATCAAATTTAACTGTGAACAAAGCTATAACGTGTAAAAATATTTTCATAAGCATACGTTCAAACCAAACTTCTGGCCTATCGTCAATTCCTTGTATTTAACATGTAGATTAATATTAGGCTGTATGCATATTTGATCGTGCTTTCCCCACTTCCTATTGCGTAAAGCGTACTTGTCATGGAAAGGTGGCCCATGTCCAAATTAGTGACACTCGCAATTGCCGATATTTTTTGAGACAAAGAAGAAAAATGTAGTTCAGCTAACGTTATTTATACCCAAATCTTAAAAGGTATTTAACACGGTCTACGCTTTGCAGTGTCAAATAATTTTTAACAAGCTCTTTGATGCGTGTCTTGTATTCAACTAATCTATTTTGTAGATAGTCTCTGCCCTGACTTGAGTATGGTATGTACATACTTGACTGAGATTTCAGATTGCGGTTTGCTTGAAGTTGTCTGACTCTCACAGTTTCCCTGCTTTTCAACCTCATAATCTTGTCTATGAAAAGTGAGTTAATGTTGCTACTATCACTGCACTAGACATTTTTCATCATTGGCCTCACTGAACTAGCTTCAATGATCTCTTATGCTACTTTTGAGAGGATTATTTTCGATTTCGTACGAGAATCTAAGTAAAACTTGGAGAATAATTTTTGAAGTAGAGCTTAATTAATTTTAATAGTATAATGCACTTTGAGCAACTGGATATCCACGACGGACTGCTATGGAATTACGGAATGATTAAAATGCCCATATCATATTGAATTAATGGGAAATACACACCCGTGCCCACTTACCTAAATATTATGTATATCTCTCCTTGTGCCTAAACGTTTTTCTATTATTCTCTTAACCAAATTGGTAGTTTTTAGTTTGATTCTAAAATATTCTAAAGGTACGATTTACAATGCATCAAAAACACGTTTCTAAATCAATGATTTTGTCGTGCATTTACTAATTCTAAACTAACAAAGTTACTAACTAATGCGAGTTATAATGGTCGAGCATCTAACAAAGTAGAAAAGCAGTATTCAGCTAAAATGTAGGCAGTAACATTCAACAAAGTTGTTACAACACTAAAGTAATTAATTATCTAACCTCATCATAGGATATATTTCTCAAATTATATGGCTCTGGATGGTGCAAAGTGTGTAGTGAAAGTTGCGGCAAATTACATTTTTGCGTAATGCAAGTACGTAAACAATGTACTTATTTACCTACATTTATCAATCTAAAACTATTAACTTAATCAAAGCCAACTAACAGAGGATTGCGTTATATGTATTAAGTCGGCTTGAAATTAAAATGAGTATTTAGGTTCCAGAGATCGTGAAAGTAGATAGAATTACATTTCATTGATGGAACTAACTCAATTAAATTAACTTACTAAAAACCTAAACACTATCTATTCCTTTAATAACATCACTGCGAATAAATTACGGTAATGTAGTGCCATTATTATATAAATTAGTAGGGTAGTGTATAACAGTTTGCTTTATTTTGTTAACTACTCGACGTTTGTTTTGTATTATGCTTATAAACCTGTAATTTGCGTCATAACTTTGCTGCCCAAGGGCGTACTACAAAACGGATAAATTATTAATGTGATTTGACGCAAATAAATGCCCATATATTCCTTTATAAATTAATTATACTATCTACCTATACATATGTATATGTAAGCTCCGAAAAGTAATAATTTTAATAAACCTTGATGTGTATAACAATGAGAATTCCTAAAAATGATAGATGCATACACTTGATGTGATGTAATCCTATTACGTAATGTAATTAAGACAGTGATTCACCCACACTCCTGGATTTGACTCTGAAGGGATAATCTTTCATGAAAAGTCATTTCATTTGGAATGGAAAATAGGTATATGTTGTAATCAATCATGTTATTATTAACTTAAGTGATAAATAGAGACAACTTTAATTGTTTTATTGTAAAATTAGCTCTGATCATTCCATTTTAATGTACAACCAACAATATTAAGTTTAATCAAACGAGTCAACTCGGATAAGTTTTGTTACAATCGTTAGAATAATACTTAATTTGTACTACATACAAAATACAACACCAAATAATAATTTGTACAATTGTATTGTTTAAGTATGGTTTAAGTGTTAAGTAGGTGCATGTCGCATGTCGATCGAATCTTTCTTGGGCAATTTGTAAAGATTCTGTTTTTATTGAAGGGTGTGTTTATTTTGTGATGTAAAAATCTCAACATATGCAATTTCATCTTTATAATCTGTTATTAAAGACCCGTGGAATTATATATGTATGTATTGTCAAGCTTTTCCATTATATTTTTGTGAACTTGTATTCTATAAATTACATCCAAAATGAAATAAAAATGGCCTTTTCCTATGATTGTTCAATCGAATAAAAAATCTTTCGTTCCCATGTCTTGCATACTTAAAAGTTGAATAGATACAGATTGGAAAAGATCGAAATCAGTCCAGTTCAGTATAAAAGAAAACCTCATTTTTTCACTGTAAAGAAAAGTAATGAATGCGAAAAAATGGGGGAATCTAATAATCTAGCAGAAATAGAAGCATTGAGACGGAGCATAACCATAAGAAGGGGGATTGACGAGCAGCTAAGTACAATTCAGCAAATCATTCAGGATATATTGAACAATTTTAGGAGTTCAGGAGAGTACGCAACAACGGCAGACGACAGAGGAAATCAAAGTCGTTTCACTTCTCGTAGGTCTACTGCATACAATTTGGTACATCATATATTGTTCACCAGGGGCAAACTGAGATGAGATGTGACTTAATTATAGCACCAAGCTTTGACCCCAGCAGTAATGGATGTGGGGGCAGCGGTAGCTCGAGGTCGACTATCGCCGAGTACAGAATGAATGTCGGCCCACCTAACCCTTGTGCAAATTTAGGATCCTATCAGAATTATTCAGGTACATTAGTGACTCAAGTCTCAATTGCCAAAAGAGATTATCAAAATTTCGGAAAATAAGAATGAGACTTCGTTCTAGGATCATCGTGCGACCCAAGTAGTGGGGTTAGGGATAGTTCCGGGTCGACGATTGCAGAATACAGGGCAAATATAGGTCCTCCAGGCTTCCAAGGCCCCTGCGTCAACTCGGATTGTAATCAAAATACGGCTGGTATCCGTTCCTATCAACATGCAATGTCACAATTTTTTTGTGAATGGAGTTTATGTGAAGGTCAAAATAAAATGAAATTTGATTCTAGCTTCAAGTTGTGATCCAAGCAGTACATATGGAAGCAGTGGATGCTCAGGATCAACGATCGCCGAATACCGGGCAAATGTCGGACCTCCTCAAGGTCCCTGTGGCCAATCTGTAAACTCTCGTTGCAGTCAGAATAGCACAGGTACATTAAACACGCTGTAACTCTCCAATAAAATACATTGTTGCATTAAGAGTTTATAAACTGTCAGAAAATGAGGATGAGACTTATAAATTCCAGCGTCAAGTTGTGGCCCATGCAGTAGATGTGGGACCAGCGGTTGCTCAGGCTCGACAATTGCGGAATATAGGACAAATATAGGTCCTCCCGGGTCGCACGGCCCTTGTACAAGCTCAAGTCAAGCAACTGCAGGTAGTTTGATGATGTAGTTCAACTTTCATTTATCAGAATATTGTTTCGCAAAAATCTCATCGAGAGCTTATTCGTGTGTGAATGGTTTAGAGTCTGGGTCTGGATGCACAAGCTATAATTCGACCTCTTGTGGGTCATCCGGTAATACCGGTTCAACAATTGGTACGTATCGTTTCAACGTCCCTGCGAATTCAACCTGGGCAAGGGCCGCTGCTGGGACATGTGGTACCAGCAGCAACTATTCAAATTCGGGCAGCGGTCAAGGAGGTTTATGACATTTGCCTTAGAAGCTCAATTATTATGAACAAGGCTAAAATTTCCGATCTCACATATTTAGCTCCAGGCTGTCCAGGAACAAGTTGTGGGTCGGCCCCTATGAATTCAAATTGTGTAAGCGTGTACCCAGAAGGTCAAAACTCAGGTTTGTTTTACCTACTACAATACAATAATTTTGCGTTTCAAGAAAGCCTCTTCCTGCACTCAAAAAATATTTTCTTCAATATTTAGCTTCTGGTGCAGATCCGTCGAGCATTCCCAGTCCCTGTTCTCCTTGTGATGGAATAGTTGGGTATAGAATCACAGGACCTTCGTCAAACACTTACAGTTCTTACGGGCCGAGTAATTCTTCTCCTTACCCTCCAGCTCCTGGTCCCAGCGGACCGCCAGGGGCTTTTGGGTGTACCCCGATGAATACTTTCCGCGGCACGTATGTGGTGATGACTTACATTAAATTGCGATGATAATGATTTCCTCCTAAAAATAACTTTACATTACATTGTAGACCATGCCAGGTGCAATCTTGTCCACCGAACCAAGGACAATATGAATCTATGAACGAAGCCGGACGAAGAACGTGCTAAACTATGAATTTAACTCAGTGATATACTTGTCATTTTTTTAGCATACGACTGAATACTCAATCTTTTCCAATTTTGTTTTAAAAAAGTAGTTCCAACTGCGAGAAATCGGCAAGAGCACATACCTTGTTATATGACGCACCCCCTCTAATAAAACGGATAAATTATCATCATACTGAATAATCATTTTAATCTATGTCAGTTTCAAAATTATCTACCTAATGCAAAAGCTAATTTTTTAATTCTCAAATTGCCCCAGCAGCAAAAATTTACCTCTTCCCTTCTTTCTGGATCAAAGTCAATGTTCCCCTCTGAATTCCATAAATTCCATATAATTATTGTCCTACTCACGAAACACTTTATAAATTCATCAGTACTTCATTGATTCTAAATACGCGATCATTGATTTTATAGAGATGTGGAAACGCGCAAACATTAATTTGGTAATTAGTGGGACTTCAATTCCAAATTCTTAGACTGATTTTAATTGACCCGAATTGTATAAAGCGGAAAAGTAACAAAAGAGCATGAGTCGGTTCAATAATATCGACATTTAAAATGCTGTATTATATTGATTCTTCCTACAATCTTCCGATATCTGTATATAGCTTAAAATCACACTTACATTTATCACGTAACAATCAATTTTTCCTTCAAAACCCATTTTAGAGTTTTAAATATCTCGCATAAAACACTGAATAAGAAGATGGATTAGAACTATAGAAATTAATTACATATGTATAAAGCTAAGGAAGTATAAGGTTGGGGAAAACATCTATCTATTAAACAATGAGCCAAAGGCTAAAATTAACAAATATCTAAAGATAAAGACAATTCATACATTTTTATCAAAGAAAGACATGAAAGAAAGTTTTTTTTAATTAAGCTTTTCATCTGCAAATAATTCTAAAGTCATGATCATGATCATGATAATATCGAAAATGTATGTCTTTCTTTCTTGATCATTGCTTTTGGACAAGACCCTATTTTTATGAACTTTGATTCGACTCGGTATTCCCGGTAACTGTAGGATTTGTGTGGTTGACGCCATTCTTTCCATTAAAACGACTCTGAATCCATGGAGGAAGTGCTGCGCGTATTTCTTTCCGGAATGAAGATCCTCTGGCATAATATATTGGAAGATTTGCAGCAGAGTTTGCAGCAATGGTACAGCAAAAGTCCCAACAAGAGCTCTCGATAAAACACTTTATTGAAGTGTATAAACAGGTACGTGATTATCGGAATAATGTTGCAGAAGAAGAGGACAATAACCACCGGGGCAAACATTCTCGCTGCTCGGATATCAGTCTTCTGTTTCATATTCAGTGCCTGTCTTCTTTTGGTAAACTTTTTTATCTGTAAGCAAATCCCGAGATAAATAAAGAAAGCACATTAAAGATTAAATCTCAAATATTTAAAAAGACTACAAAAGTACTTCAATGAAGAGTAGGACATTAAAGATGATGAGGACCGGAAAGGGCAGCCACATGTCAATTTGGTAATGGACTGAGCCCAAGTGAATGTACCAAAACCGATCCAATGGCGTCGTTATGATTATATGCTTCAGGCCCCGCAAACTGGGTACCGTCTCTGCCCCTTCAAATTGCCTCACAATTAGTCCACTTGAACTGCGCGGAATGTTGAGGAGAATCGCTAATACAATGACACCACCGGCCATTATTTTTGAAAATTTTGCTGAGAAGTAGCGACTTGAACTCGCATAGAATTTGATGGTCACGTAGCGCTCGATTGTGATGAGGACTGTCATGAAGGAAGACGCTGATCGACCTTAATTAAAAAGCCAAATTTAAATGCTTATCTACTAATTTATTACGTAGTAAATTAAATATTTTTCTATGTTTCATACCAAGAAGGCTTGACATGAATGGTATGCAGTATAGCGCTATCGTTGCAACGCTCCTATCCCAGTTTTCTACAAGGCGGATAATCAGGCAAATGATTAATTTTGCATGCACTTAATTTATTTCTTTGATTGCGGATAAAACTATAAATGTACATATGTATATTACCAAAGAAAATGATAAGTCCAGTAGCGGATAGGGCTGATGACACGGTGCTCAGCATATCCACACACGCCAAAATTAGCAGAAGCGAGTCAAATGATCTCCTCTCTTTATGTTGCCTCAGTATAGTTATAATGAGGTAATTGCCAAACGTTCCACAGACTCCGATGGTTAGGCAAAGAAGCCAGAATATAATGCAGATTACATGACCCGCGTCGTGGTGATCGTCGAGTCTTTCGCCCGTGGAAAATGGTCCGGGAACTCTGCATTGGAAACAGTAAGTCTCATTATGAAGACTGGAAGGAGTTGAACAATCCCATGTCTTTCTGGGAAGGTCCACTAGAAGGCAAAATGGAATTGCAAGGGTGAAGTAATGAGTGTCGTTTGTATGAACTTGTGTTGTATTCATGATCAGGGAATTTTGTTTAAAAGGTTGAAAAAAAAAGATTTGCGATGCAAATCGATCCCAGTGAGATGTAAAATTGTTTTCCAGAATGTAGCATTATTTTGGGCCTAATAATTTGCACAAAAAAAGTTTCGGCTAAAGGTTAAAGCGGAAGACAATAGGTTTACCAAGTAAGTAAATAATATAAAATGGCAAAACCGAATGCGATGAAATCATGAAATGATTGAATGCAAATTAATATATAGGCATGATGAACAATCTGCAAATATAATCCACATGAGCCAAACATTGTTAAAGCGGAAGACAATAGGTTTACCAAGTAAGTAAATAATATAAAATGGCAAAACCGAATGCGATGAAATCATGAAATGATTGAATGCAAATTAATATATGGGCATGATGAATAATCTGCAAATATAATCCACATGAGCCAAACATCCTCTGGTTCAACATCCTTTGCTGGTTAACTGTACTATGGAGTGATGATGCACATCCTTAATTTATTGTCTTGGTGCAAACCTCTTTAAAACCTCAAGACTCAAAAGTCAATACTAATTTGACGCATTCGTATGCAAAAATGACAGCATACATCAATGTTCTTCTTTTTATGACATATTTATGACTTTTTTCTAAAGATAAGAGATACATGGTTTCAAAAGCTACAAAGATGCACTTCAATATCGACTTGAACCTTCAACAAACCCAATGCTTGCCAAGCTTTTGTGGAAAATTTGGTCGATGTGGCTTCCCATGAGTGATATCGATATCAAAAGAGGATATGATTACGACAGCTTAAATATTTTTTTGGTGTATTTTAAAAGTAACCGATTGCTTAAAACGTAAACATCTTATATCATGGCAGATAAAAAACCTGCATCCGGGTTGACAAAGAATCAATGATTTTTGTCCAAAAAATTGAAAGTGGCAAAACCAGAGAATTTAAATATGATTTGAATGAGAATTTATTGATACATACCTAGATAATGCGTCACATAATTTTTTGACATACAAATGCAAAGCGTTTACAAAATTTCTATGAAAATTATACATTAGTTAATAAAAATGCAAAACATAATCACACAGAAATTGTCCGGTCCGTATTTGATGGTAACAATCACACTTTCGTATCTGTACTTTGGTTTGTCTCAGTATTCCCCGTTGCAGTAGTATTTCCGGTATTCGCATCGTCCTTCATGAGGGAGAAACACTTGAGCCATGGAGGCAAGGCTGCTCTAATTTCTTTCCGGAATGATGGACCCCTGGCATAATAGATGGGAAGATTGACGGCCGAATTCGAGGCAATGGATAACAAAAGTCCTGTCACAAACTCTCGGTGAAACACTCTCGTAAAATATAGAAATCCGTACGCAATGATTGGAACAAGGTTGCAGCAGAAGAGCACCGCAACTACTGGGGCAAACATTCTCGCCGCACGAATGTCCCCTTTCTGCTTCACATTAAGTTCGTGTCTCCTTTTGGTGAACTTTCTTATCTAAACATGACCAAAATAAAGGCAGACCTAAATTCAAGCGCAACTATTTTTTTTGGCAAATGCCATATATCATTTTACATTTTGGCTGACATACTTCAAGAAACAGAAGAATGTTAAAAATGATGAGAATGGGAAAAGGCAACCACATGTC
>JAHZMY010001746.1:0-12058 GCA_027743915.1 Seira sanloemensis | reverse complement strand
CGATTTTTGTGACCCGACCGAAAATATTGTGGAACGCACGTACTCAATACTCAATACTCACATCTCTCGCAGAAAAAATGCAGATGAACCGCAACCTCAAGAAGACAAAGAAGAAGAAAAAAGCATTTTGTAATTTTACGGTACATTTTTTTGTGAGATATTAGAGTCTCCGGAGAATGTGGAGCAGCGAGTTGATTGTTGATTGACAGCATTTTAATCTAGGGAAGAGGTCGAATCGAATATTGCTCCGCTCTTGGACAGAACTCTGGTGGTCAAACATAGTTAACGCAAATCCGCAAATGTCTCATTTTTGTGCAGATCTGGGCAACCGAAAGCAACTAAACTTTTAGTCATATAATATTTTATTATCGAAGAGATTCAAAAATAGAGTTCAAGGCCAATGTTCAGAGCCTGAAAAGGAGTCAAGTGAGTCACGTCATCTATCACAATTTTTTTTCATCTACATACTATATATGCAATTGCAAAGGGAATTTTTTAGGGTAATGGTAATGAAAAGAAGCGAGTCGAATGCGTGAATGGCCCCTGCATTGAAAAGTGTCGTTGAATGGTTCTCTCTCTCTCTCTCCACATCTATAGCCATTTGGCAAAGGGGACAAAGGATTATGAACTTTAAATAATTTTATTTTAAAAAACATTTTCTTCTCATGAGAGTCAAGTTGAATCTCGTTGATCCCTGAATTCATAACTATTATTTTATTATTATTATGATGAAACCATTCTCACTTCTCTCACTCACTCACTCTGAATTAACGTTGCAGGGGTTGCCCCGTACAAAAACGCTCTCTGTGCACAATACAAAATACAATCAGATTTTTTTTGAGTGTGTCAAAAGCCCTCTTTCTCTCAGATTCGTTGTGCACAGACAGAGGGTTCAGAAGAAGTTGAGAAAAAAAGGAGTAATATATATTTTACACAAAAAAGAGAACTATTCTCAGTCTGTTGAATGCATACCTGTTGTTCATCTTGGCGAGTCAGACTCAGAGAGAGATGAAAAGCGTTCACAGCTCCTTTTGAAGCGATGATGAGGCATGGAAGATTCGAAATAATATCCTGCTTCCTCCTCTTTGACTCTCACCCTCTGCCTGTTCCCATGCACATTCTCTTCACCCCGAAAAAAAACGATGAGGAGACAGGTGACTGATGAAACAGGTGTCCCATTGCACATCGGATTATGGTTAATCACAATTCACACAAACAGCCAAACAGCCAAACAGCCAAACAGCCAAAGACGATTATCATCATCATCATCTTTTTCATAATGATAATATTTCCCTCTCAGAGGACGGTTGAGTGTTGTGTGTGGTGGTGGCTTTTTGCCAGGGAGCTTTACATTGAAGACTGCTGCCACGCTGCGACATTATTTGTCCTTATGATGACACCAGGTAGCGTAGAAAATAGTGAGAAAAGAGAGAGAAGCTGTAACGCCACCAGTGTCACGTACACAAAGACGCGCCTGTTAATGACGTGTGGAAAATCTCGAGGAAAAGCCAAAAAAAAAACTTTTTTTATCGAGAAGAAATTCCTTCTCATTCTCACACTCGCTAATTATTATTCGACTTTACGATGTAAAGTTTGTGTACATACATGTGTCCAGCTCTCTTAGTTTGTGCTTTATTTTTGTGAGATAGCCTTTGGCTTCTCTCTGTCCCGAAGCGATGGGCTGGCTACTGGAATGGGATTTTGTAAAGGAGAAGGAATGAGAAACGGTGGGATTGAAAGACGGGATAATGATGCATTATGAATCCATCCAATTTCCCATTTTACGCCGCTGACTTGGCCCAGCTCCTGTTCCTTCTCTCTCTCACACACACAAATAAGAAATAATAGGATCAACTAATGAAAAGCTCTTTTTGCCCCTGGCCAAACTAATTTGAATGTGTAGAAGAGAGCAAAAGAAAGAGAGAGAGAGATCATTATGGAAATTGGAATTTTCCACGGAACAATGCATGGTCAGTGCTGGAGAGAGAGAAGGAGCGAGTCAAAGATTCCATGTCGATACGATGTTGACTCTGACTTGACACAAGATAAGGCAGGACGCCCGCAGCAACTCGCCTCTTCTTTCTTGGATGGGGAAAGAGCAGAGGCAGAGAGGATGCGATAATGGTGCTCTCGCATTGTGCGAACATGATACACAATCTATTCAATTAATTTTCGAGAGAGAGAGAAAGAGAGAAAGAGATGCTGTATGAATAGGTCTCTCCCCCTTTGCACCCGCCATTCTGCTGAGTTTGCGAAAAGCCAAGGAGTTGACAGGGGCTAGACCACATTGGCACCCACTATCTATGTACCGTGTTCCAGGATTGGGCCGTTTTCAAAATAAATACACTATAAAAAGGACACATTGCGGAAGCAAATTTTTTGTGGGGGCACAATTTTGTTAGTTAATTGGGAGAAATTACCCCATAAGATGAACAAATAAAAGGCTTGGTATTTGAGTAAAACCAAGTTTGAAAAGAAAGTTTGATCGGAGGGGAAAAGTTAGAGTTAAAGAGGATAAATCGTGATTTTGGGAAATAATCGTCAATTTAGAAGAGAACTAATCGCAATTCGACAACACAAATGTAGTGATTTTGCCGGAAAAGGGAGCTTTCATGGTGAAAGCAAAATTTTGGACGGATAAAACGACAAATTTTGTGGCGGCTAACGGGATCTTGGATGTTTAATATTAGCAATTTTAATTTTTATTTATTTATTTATTTTTTTAATCGCGTTATAGCATAAAGGCCACGGCCTGCACACAATGTTTATATTTACAAAATGTTTGAATAAAGTAGCTTAGATAATATCATTTATATAAAAAATGAATTAGGTCATTATAGTAACATCAAAATCGATAGATATGGCGGATATAAATAGTATTTGCAAATATTATTAGCAATTTTAATTAACTGTACCACATTTGTAAAAAAATCGTTTGATCAAAAAATGGTTTTAGGCAGAAGTCGCTTTTTAAAAAAACTTTCGAAAAACCAGGGAGCACAATTGCAATTCTCGTACCTCTCGTACCCCCTACTTCCGCACAGCCTGATTTCGGGAACCAGCCTTAACGCAATTAGTTACTGATGTGTTCGTCTGTGTTGTTCTCGTACAAAATGAAATCAATTTGGAGAGCAGTTGGAAAGAAAGATAAGGGCATCGCATACTCACTTTACATATTTCTTCTCGGTGATGAATGAGCCCCAGCCTTGGAGACGGAGATGGAGTCAACACTCCACCTAATGCCTTCATTAGCGGCCCGCTCCAGTTTCGCGGAAAAGTTCAGATAGCCCTCTTTCTCCTTACGGCTTCCGGTGTCTTCATCGTCGCGGAGTGAAAGTCAGCTACCTACATCTATCTTATCTCTTGCCTCATCTTAATGAGTTATTGCGACAGCAGAGAAAGAGTAGCACACAGAGATTACATTGTGAAGTCTTCTGGTGACACTTGACAATGAAATGGATTGATCACCTTTCGCAACAAGAAGAAGCTGCTTGCTCAATTTGCATTCCCATACCTTGCCGAGGAGGAACAAGTTCATCAGAGAGATGATGAGAGAGAGAGAGAGAATGGGCCCTTTTCATCTTTGACATGATCCATGAAATATGAAATGAGACTTGCTACTTACTCCTCTCACACACGTAATAAATACTGCATACATACACACTTACACTCTGTGGACTCTGCATACCATTTTTATTATTATTACATGCATTTTTTTTCTTCAAGATATTACGCTTTTTTTTATTCATTCCCCTTTCTTATGAAATGGTGCTGTGATGATACCATTAATCAATGTCAAACTCGCTCTTATTACTTTAGAGCGTACAAAGTACAAAGTAGAAGAGAAGAAAGGATANATTTTTTTTCTTCAAGATATTACGCTTTTTTTTATTCATTCCCCTTTCTTATGAAATGGTGCTGTGATGATACCATTAATCAATGTCAAACTCGCTCTTATTACTTTAGAGCGTACAAAGTACAAAGTAGAAGAGAAGAAAGGATACCATGAGAAGAGGGGAAAATATGATATTTGGACAGGAGATGAGCAAAGCCATCTTGTAAATGTACATATACCCACTCACATACATATGTGCTCGTTGCCGTTGTAAAAAGCCAAACCATAAAACAGCCTTGTTCTTTATTACTACACCACCTTTTCACATGTGAAATAATGCGAAAAGACTTGTGGAATGTGTAAATTGAGTTTATTACATGCATTATTTGCCATTGTCCAAAATATGGCAAGTACCCTTTCAATCGAACCAAACATACCATGCTACCACCTATTACCGAATTCTTCATATAAAACCCCAATTACACCAGCTTTGGGTGCCAAACAGAATTCCACCTTGGTGTCAAATTACACCTTTCCAGCGATTCAATCAAGCAAATCGAATATGCCTTCACAGAGTGTCAATATTTGTGTGGGATGACGATGACGGGACAGTACTTATGTAATTTGCATAGGAAATGCGGTTTGTGCCATTGCTGTAGTGTAGGGGTTGTGCTGTCAGACAAACCTGCAGCAAAAATTAATCCACTTCCCATCAAACATTAATATCTGTATACTCTGTGGTCGTATTGTTGAACAAATTGGGATAGCGCGAATGCTTGTGTAAATTCAAAGAAATTGGAAATGAATATTATGTTGCATGCAGAGAAATGGCCATGCATAAAAAATTAAGCTTCAGCTTCAGAGAACCTGATACTTTTTTCCACAAAAAAATGGCATTTTTTCCCTCACATTCGTGAGTCGTGATCCTCTTCGTCATAATCAGCCAGTAATAATAATAATATAGGGAAACGGTGAAATATTGCTCTTCTTCTCATTTCAGGAGAGGGAATCAGCAGCAGCGTCAATTTCATTCAGTTTTCTCTATCTCTCCTCAAAAAAATATCGGCAGTATCGATCCATCTCAAGTATCAAATCAAGACAAAGCTCGGATCCCAGTTTTCGCAAGCATTTCATAAAGAAAGAAAAGCTCTTTTTTGTAAGAAACAGGCTTCCGTCCATTATTACTTACCATCGAACACATATTTCATATTTCTTCTTCATTGATGTAAATATACAATGTGGATGTTGCAATTTAGAATATAGTGGGCATTGTCCGCCTTTTCCTTGGCTCATGGTTCATAGCTCGCACGACCAGTCAATATTTTCTAATAATAATCCCATCATTATGCCCGCTTAAAGACGAGTTTTTTTCTGTTTTCTGTGTGTGCATATGTATATTGTGGCTGCGATCGTAATTTGGGGAGAAAAATCCTGTGCACGGGGAAACTGATTATGATGATTATGTGTGTTTATAAGGGCGATATCATGAGTACAAGAGCTGACTTAATGATGTGATCAACACCACAGCCAGGCCATATCCTCATCATCATTGCCAATTCATGGGCAGGCCAATGTAATTTGCCAATCACGACTTTCTGTGTAAACAAAAATTGGGAATTAGGATGTATTTGTTATTTGTTATAGCTCTTCTCATAACAACAAGCCACAATTGGGTGCCTAGAATCTTTAAAGATTGTTGGTGCTGAGGTTTTGAAAAAAGCCGAAACGGTTTACTCAATCCCGGATTTTGGAAAGAAAATCTAATGGGAAATGCATTTGAAAATTTCCCGGCAACAAAAAAAGAATTTGGCAAAATTCTTTGCGCTACTTTAGATATTGCGTATTTGGCTTTGAAATTTATAAATTTGCCGCAAGTCGGTGGTGTAGCAGGGAACTTTGAATTTTTTGCGATATAATTCGTGGCGATGTTTGAAAACCAATTTATTTAAAACATTCGTGATAAACATGAAAATGAATACGTTTTGCATAAAACTCTGGATAGTTTGAAAAAATACTAGGATTACAGCCAGATATTAGAGCCCGATTTATTATCTAAGTATATGGATTTAAAAAATTTAGGAATTTTTCATGAATGAATCCCGGTACCGATGTAACCGCAGTATTGAAGAATACAGACGTCCGCCCGCCACATAGTATTTGTGTACTCGCATGCCAGCGCCATTATGTGTTATGATTCACAGGCGCAAGTCTTCCTCTCTTTTCTCATCTCTTTCTCTCCGGCTGAACTTTAGAACTTGGGCCCCCTCCATCCCATTACCATTTGACATTTCTCAGGTGACATTTACAGAGCGAATGTCAACTCATTTCTGGGGAAAATGGGAGGCTTAGCTATATGTATGTATTCAGATGATGTCATCTCTTCTCTTCCTTCATAAAACGTTGACACGGCGACATTTCCATTCACAATTTGGTGGGAGATTTGTGAAAGCGGGAGACGGCAGCCAAGTGGAACGAACTGTGTCGGCGGAGCCTTTACACACATGACAAAGCTCATGTCATTCCCATTGTTTCCGTGATGAGCAGAGACCCAGACAATCAGCTTTGACTTGGGAGCAGAACCGAACTCATGCGTGCGGACGCGTTCACGTTTCGTCTTTGTCTAACAATGTTGGCGCATTCATACCATGTTTACTAATACTGATGTAAGAAACATCCAAAGATGAACTGCCCCAGATCTTGCTCTCACCCTTTCTCCTACCCCATTTCCCGTGCCATGTTCCAGAGAAAATGTCAAATGCCATAGGCTCCGTAGTCTTGCACACATAAACAAAAATTGCATTTTTTTCATTCTATTCCCAAAGGATGATCCATTTCAAATTTGAAAGTTTTAATTCACAGAAAAAAAAGTTATTCAAGCTGAGGCTGAGACACTCGGAGATTGACTTTTAATGTTTTTTTATTTCTGCTCTTTCTGAGCAATTTGAGAAGCGATAAAAACGCATTGACAATTTGCCTTGTTCCTGGGAGCATGAAGTCATAAAACGCCTTTCAATCCGAGTTGTTTGCGTGTGGTGGCTGAACATGCTCTTTCAGCCAAAAAAAATACATAAACACATATCTTCCTTTTCAAAAAAAGTCTCTCATCTCTCGTCAAAACAATATGATTGTAGGGGGAAAAGAGGAAGAAGTCAACAAAACGATATTGGGTGAAGTAAGAAAGCGCTTCACTCCTCAAAGTTTACAAGTGCGGTTGCAACTTTTATTTCCTTTTGCTTTGGTTTCAGACAGTCAATTTGAGAAACTTTTGAAAGAGAGAGAGAGAGAAAATGGCCCTTCATCTATATTTTTTGAGGTTATCGCCGTGTGAAACCTTACGGAACTGAGAATTAATATGAATATATCATACCATGTACATATGTACATACCCATACTTTTTTTTTGGTAAAAAAGGACATACATTTTCTATCTTCTTTTTTTTAAACAGAGAGAATAACTTGTAATGATATTTTTGAGAGAGAGAGAGAGAAGGAATATTATTATTATTATTATTATGCTGTGTTATTACCATGTTATTGTTGGGCCACACCACACACCGCACCCCAGGGGGTCACCATTCCCCCAACAATAAAGGACTCTCCAACATTCTTCCTCCCTTTTAATATTTTTTTTTCTTGTAAAAAAATAGGAATGCTTCTATTTTTTCCGTAAAAAACGGAGGTATGAAAGTCTTCTGACACGGCTCACTGTGACACAAATATTTCGGGTTAAAGATGTGTTGACAATATTGCATTTTTTCGTGTAATCTGCTTCTCCGTCGTGATAAATTATACCGGTATGTATGAATTACAGTTTGGGTTGAAATTTTTTAGAAGGATAAATAAAAAAGTGAGCATGATGTCAGTGACTTTATTAAAAAAAGGGATTTCATTTCACTTTGTCACCTACGCCAAGGGAATATTTCTCCGGGGTTAATATTAGTATTTATCTGCTATTTTTACACATTTTGCCGCATGGCAATGGAGCGATCTGAAGGATGTGAATGAAAAATATAGAGAAAATCTGACAAGATAATCTCGGCCGTTTTTGAAGACTTTTTTAAAAATTCTTTCGAAATTCGAAATTGGTAATTGAGAGTGCTCTCATAAATGTAGTCATTTTGAAATTTGAATGAATATATATATATCATTTAAGGTGATTTTGCACACTACAGATAGCTTAAACTTCAAAATTTTAGGATGACATTTTTCATTGAATTTCTTGCTGTGTGAAAGCGCAATACACAAATTTTGGATTCCCACATCCAATTTGGATACTAATAGGCAGCACTCCGATTATAGTAAATATATATATAGTTTGATGAACTATCATTTATAAACTGAATATTTAAATGCTAAATAAAACAAAGTGTGACATGTTCGGCTATCCCCGAGCGTTTCTGCCAGTGCCAGTGTCTTCCATCTTCACGAGGGGAAAGGTGGGAAAATGCATATTACTCGGCGGTGAATGACTAATGATTCGGGGAGAGATGATATTTTTACAGATTTTTTTTCGTACTTTGAGAAGAGTTTTAGGAACAAGGAGCATCTAGATGCCTTAAGAAGTTATGGTTTATGCAATGGGGGAGTGTCCCTGCTGCGTTCGATTCCTTCATCCTTCCTTGCAGCCTGAGCCTGTCATACGGAGAATAATTCTCTGGACTTTGAAAGTTGTGAAGTCCAGGGGAAAGGCTCAGTGAGTGGTGCACACTGCTCAAGAAAGCCCTTCTTCTTCTTCGTCTTCTTCGTCTTTCAACTTGATTCCTCAAGAAAGAAAATAATTAAATTGTGAGCCTGAACACGGTGGACCCTTCTCATAACTTTAGTCATGCTTCAAATTTTCTGTTGAACCGAGACCAAGACCCATTTCACTCGCTCTTTCTTCAGACTTTTCTCACACAACTCGAGACTTTTGTGGAATGTGTGGCTTGGAAAATGGAATTATTTATTCTCGGAATGAACTCTTCTCCAAGAAGCATTTTCCTTATGGTGGTGGTGTGTGGTGCTGGTGTGACTGCATATTCACTCTCCTATTTATTTTCCAAATGTCAGAATCGAATTCAAACAAAGTGTGATTTATTTCCGATTTCCCCATTTGGACTCACTCACTCCATTAATAATCGTTGCTGCATTTGGCCTCTGGAGAAGCTGCAAACGATTTATCCTGCTCTCCGCATTTACTTTCCAAATTCGATTTCATCATTCATAATAATAACTTTAAAAAAAATATGTGTTTTTTTTCTTTTTCATTTTGTTGTGCGGGTAAAAGCGTCGTGACACTGCTCATGCTCACGCCGTCCTAATGACAATGACTGCACACATTCCTCCACATGACATGGAGATAAAGAGATGAGATAAAGTCGAGGTGGAAGTGATAAAGAGATATCTTCTGCTGGCCCTGTCACGCACGACGACGCTCGCTCTCTCACAACTCGCATCTCGCCCATTCAACTCATTACTCCATTATCTTCTATTAACATTTATTGTCATTTTTTTGTTTTTTCTCTCTTCTTTTTTTTATTCCTTCCTGTCATCAAATACTCTCAAGAGAAAGAGAGAGAAAATGGCATTTTCCATTTTGCTTGGCAAATTGAAAGCTAATTGATGAGTTTCTTGAGCAATGAAATCAAGAAGCATAAAAAGGGCTAAAAATAGGAGTGTAGATGAGATAAAGTCGAGGTGGAAGTGATAAAGAGATATCTTCTGCTGGCCCTGTCACGCACGACGACGCTCGCTCTCTCGCAACTCGCATCTCGCCCATTCAACTCATTACTCCATTATCTTCTATTAACATTTATTGTCATTTTTTTTGTTTTTTTCTTCTTCTTTTTTTATTCCTTCCTGTCATCAAATACTCTCAAGAGAAAGAAGGAAAATGGCATTTTCCATTTTGCTTGGCAAATTGAAAGCTAATTGATGAGTTTCTTGAGCAATGAAATCAAGAAGCATAAAAAGGGCTAAAAATAGGAGTGTGGAAAAAGCTCATTTCACGCTGCATGCAAATCGCTAATATTTATTTTGGCGATATACAATACACTTCCATTTTTACGGCTTCGTGGTGGGCTTCACTCCAAAATGGACATTCATTCGACATGGGCACATCAACCGTAATTAAAGGTGTGCTTGAAAAAAGAGCCAAGAAGACTGCACGATGAAGCTGAAGCCGAAGACGTTTTTTTTAAAAGCTAAAAGCGTTTTTTTGTCAACTCGTCTCGTCTTACGAAAAATGACACTAAATGACATTTTATTTCTTCATATGTAAGTGAGCATGAGCATGAGGCTTGGGCCCTAAGAGCTGCTGTGACACGAACCGAGTCAACGTGAGACGCAACTAATTGACAGCAGAGAGAGAGAGAGGAGCCAATTTCCCCCCCCCCTTTTCTCAAGAAGTTGTGAAATAAAAAAAGATTTTTTTTCTAAGCTCGTTGAAGCTTTGACTTTTTTATTTTTTTCCAAACGATAAATCAAGGAAAGTGGATGATATTCATATACCATCCCCCAAAAACAAAATGTTTGTTGGTTTGCTTTTTTGCTTTCTCTCAGCTCCGTAAAAAAAGTAAAGTTTCTCAGTCAAAGAGTGACATGACATGGACATGGATGGCTAACAGGCTTGATGATGATGATATCATCTCCTTTTTCTCAGGAGCGACTCAGGAGTTATTTCTGGGACAGAAGTGAGCCTTTTTCACTTACAGCCAAAAACCGTTTGTATCTTTGTGTTGATGGAAAGGGAAAACCTGTCAGAAGAAATAAAATGTTTGATGTTTCGGATGAAAAAAAGTTTTTTTTTCTTGAGAGGAGCATAATGGCAAATATAGAACGACATTTCATCACAGACAAATGCAGTTTGACATTTGACATAAAACTCTTATTTACTCTAAAAAGTGTTCCAAACTGGAAGCATTTTTTTTGTCAAACTCTCATCCGTAATGTGGGACATGCTGGTGGCCAAAAAGATCTAAAACTTAATTCGCTTGTCCACACCCGTACAGACATTACAAGTAGCAAAAGCCATCAAAATATTTTCCTTTCCCGACGATCGATAATCGAATGAAGAAATCCATTTCCTGATCTTCCCCCATCCCCATCCCCAACTTGGAATGCAATTAGCTCTTGTCCAGCCTCTCCATAGTAATGAGATGGATGTTTTCATTAACTCTAATTTATGTGCATACATACATACATGATACACCTCCTCAAGACTTCTAAGCTCCCAATCAATTGTCAGTACATGTATTTACAAACTCAATATAATTTCTTTAACTATTTTTCCTTTCTCCTCGTAAATCCCAGGTTATTGAGCAATTATTCTTCGTCCGGCTCGTGGGCAAGACTCCAATCGAGACGTTGATTCGGGACATGTTGCTGTCGGGCAGCTCCTTTAATTGGCCATACATCTCCACAATGTGACAGTCCCCGTTCTCCTCAGCGTCGAGCATTTCGAGTCCCACGACGACCGCGTCTCATCATGTGCTGGCCGCAGCAGCCGCTCACGCCCACGCACTCGCTCATCATCAATATCAGCAACAGCAACTGACCACCACGAATGCGAACGCCTCGTCCTCCCCCACCACCAACAATTCCAGCAGTAGTAACAACATCAATAATACTAGTAATAACCCTGCAAACGGTAATGCCATTATCCGGAGTGCATCAGCAGCAGCCACCCACAACAGCAGCAGCAGCAGTCAGAGTCAGACTGGAAACGGTGTGAGTAGTGGCAGTGGCAGCGGCAACGGCTACCTTCCCTTCCCTTTCCAAATTCCGAGCTAGAGATGAAAATGCCAATCCCAGAATCAATAATCAAATTACTTTGTGCTAATCCATCAACTCCAATTCCAATCGGGTGTCATTCTCCATTCTCCCCAGACAACCCCTGAACATCCCACACAAAAAAATAGAAGCAATGTCTTCTCCCATTTTTATTGCATTCTGATTCTCCCCGGGAAAAAAAAGTAGTGGTGGTGGCAATTAAGAATTGTTGTAATTACCTATCCATCATTTCCTCGACGGGGAAATGCCGGTTGTCATGTGATGAGAGAAAGTATAAGTAAAAAGTGATTTGTTGCTGTGGTCCAGCGCTCCGTTGAGAATGATCTGGAATCCGAAATGCTCGGCTCATGCAAAACAAAAATCAAGTCATAGTCAAAACAGTTTCAAATTTTTTTATAACTCATCTCTCCTTATTGATGACTAGAATATAATCATCGTCATCCCAATTTATATG
>JAHZMY010001745.1:0-13075 GCA_027743915.1 Seira sanloemensis | reverse complement strand
CACGATGTAAAATGCATGACAATCCATTCTCTTTGGTATATCCGAAACCTCATTTACGAATGTATTTTTAATTCTAGATTCTACATTCATGCAAATCGAGTGTTAAAATATTTCGGGGTTACCCCGAGTCGGGTTGCTAGTATTATATAGTTTTCTAATGATACTTGAACTATGCACCTGCTCATCCGTTTTCTTTAGCCTTTGTACTATTGACTGTTAATTCACGCCCCATTAAACCCGTTCTGACGAGAGTTCGACCCGAGATGAATCCGAAATTCTTAGATTTTAAAAATATTTTATTGACGCAGTTTGCCAGCTATGCTTATATGTACGTCTTTGCCAATTTTGTCTGAAAAAAGTTCTGTCCTAGGCCCACTTTCAGCCTTTAATTAAGATTAAGCATCAGTGGAACATTACTTTTTATTAAAGTCTGAGTATAAGTATCTTAAAATGACCACATTTTTTTATTTTGTGAAGCCAATGTAATGAAACAAGAATTACAACATGCAAATATACGGTCCCAATTTCAATTCAAACTTTCCATGCGTAATTGTTTGGTCTATTTCCTCCAGAGCAATTAGACATTAGAACCCGTCGCCGTTCGAAATGCAGACAAATAAAAGTTGAATAAACAGTTATTTAACATGTCTTTATTTATGCTGTTACATATGTCAAATTGGTGACATGCGCATATGTGTGCATTTTAAGATTTTAAGTATCTCATAAATGCTCGTAATCGAGTTTTCATTCATCGAGTCAACACTTTTATAACATCAACAATAAATTCAATTCATAAATTCACAATGTATGAAAAGATTAGAGACTAAAATGGTCGTGATTGATGAATGCAGTTTTTGCTCACATTGCATTCGACGCATTGCGTTGAGCATTGATTATTATTATTATGCAAACATCGTTCTCGTTCCTTGATTATTTGAAGATGGAGTAACTAATTAATTAATATTGATGATTTTCTATATGATAAATTGTGAACTCGTCTTTACATATGCATGTACCCTTTATTATGACACTTTTACAACAACCAACGCCGTTTTAAACCTTAGATTTTATTTATTAACCTGCAAAAAGGGTAGGATAAAACACCATACAATACACATTCAAACTTTCTCACCTGTCGATATTTCTTGTAAATTGCTTACAAATTGGCTAAAGATCAAAATCTTACACACTAGATTTTTTAAAACGCTTCTTTAGTTATAGCTCCCATGAGTCGGAATCCTCGGCAGCTTCCGTTGTAGTCGTCGTCGTAGTTGGCCTTGGGGTGGTAGTGGTGGTGGTAGTAGTTGTTGTCGTCGTTGTCGTACTAGTAGTAGAGACAATTGGTTCAATTTCGTCAGATTTTTCTCCTCCAGCGTAGTTGTCCTCTTCACTCTCCTTTTCCCAAGAATCCACATCCTCCTCCTCATAATCATCCTCTGAATCATTTGGAGGGACGGTTGGAAGAGTTATTACTGGTTTTGTCGTTGGGACGGTTGGAAGAGTAATTTCCGGTGCTCGGGTTGGAACAGTCGGAAGAGTCATGGTTGGCGGGTTCGGGGGCAATGTTGGCAACGTTATCGGAGCTCTTGTGGTTGAAGCAGTGGGCGGAGTCCACGTTGGTTTAAAAGTCGAAAACGTTGGCAACGTCCATGGTGGCCTACCAGTTGGAACGGTGGGAAGGGTCATCGTGGGCCTTGAAGGAGGTACAGTAGGAAGAGTAATTGGCGGTATGACACCTCCGCATCCACACACTGCCGAAGAGATTTGCTTATGCCAATTCTGATAAAATAGAATTGGTTTATAGACATTAAATAATAAATTTATTTGTAGCATTGTCTCAATTAGAGCTTTAAATACCTCTCCCAATAAGTTGTTGGAGCTGGTAAAGTTTTGTCTCCAGCCATTAAAATTAGGTTCGTAAAATACAGTCAGCGTGCATCCTGGTCTGACGGCGATGGACGTCATTTGCTTATTCAAAAATCCAAAGTTCCTTGCGCTATCGCCAATCTTCATATCTAGGTGGTAGCCGGAACAGCCATCACATCGTGGCTGATCATAGAGTCGGGCACAGAGATCACCTAACTTGCTTGCAGCCCCACTGCACCCTCCACATTCGCAGCATGAGGCGTCCAAAATTTGATAAGGCTATTGGTAAAAATTAAACATACTATTATTCAACGATAATCATTGGTATATTTATTGTAAACTTGAATTTTTAAATAACTCACATGCCATCCCAAATCATCCTGATCCCCGTTCAGCATCGTCTTTTGCCCGTAGACATCGTATAGCGTGAGGAAGCATTCTTTCGTGAGACGCGCAGAATTAGGGACAAAGTTCAAATGGCGCAAAGAAGGCTGTTTCGCGCCATCTGCTATGGAATAAGGGCGCCCTTGGAACGACGCTGAACTGAAGAGTGTTGCGCATTTCTGGGAAGAGCCTAATACAGGCAGTTCTAAAACTAAAACTAGCTCCAATTATCACAACAACTAGTTGTGCCATCCTAGACTTAATCATCCTGTCAAACTTTTAGAAAACTGTTAGAAGCCTCTGGATGTCACAATAATAATGTCTTTGAGAAAAAGGTACAATTAGAAAGTCACAACCTATCGTCACGCACGACCTCGGTTGCAAAATAAGACTGAAATGCAAATAATTTATCCGCTTGTCTGTCGGTGTCATCCAATAAAATTGTGAAATTTTCTAATTAGGAATGAACGAAATGTCGCTTTAATGTCATCATGTAAGGAAAAGTAGACTCATGCAAGACGATAAGATTTCGATAAGGGTTTGTCTACATATGTATATATTTTATCTCAGTCTGTTATTTATGAACCGGGTTATAATTCATCACCTACGTAAATTATTTGATAAGCTGAAGGAAAGCCCTATCTCAGCAGCCCAAGAAATTGGGTACATTACATATCAACTTAAGTAAATGAGATGCGAATTTGAAATCCTACTTTCATACGTCGAAAAACATGAATGAGACAAATGAGCTGGCGAATTCTCCAGAGCCAGAATGTTTCATTTGATTAACTGCTTCAAACTATAATACAATCATCAAATAAGACATTCTTCTTTGAAAAATGGAAAAGTGGAAAAATTATAAAACTATATAAATATATAAAATTATATAAAAATTTCTCAATGTTTCATTTGCAGCTTTGATTAAAGTTTTACGGAGCAAGTGCCAAAAACTGACAAGGTTTATGAGGATTCAAAATGAATGCGAACGTTGACTTTTGTTTTTACTTTGTGTGACCTCGTCAGTTCAACTTTTTGATATGATACCTATGTATACTGTTTTATGCAGAGATAATTTGTCAGTTAGTGCGTAAATCAAGTAAAGGTAAGTTAATCTATATTTAAGAACTTTAAATGATTTGCTAATTTTATCGGAATATGATCATGCTTTAATGACCTTCTGACTCTATTCCGGCCACACCAATTGGACTTTAAATGTCTTAGCAGAATCTTTAAAAACGTTAAAATGCTATTTACCAGTCAAACCTTCCAAATTAAATAATATTATGACCAAAGCACATTCTTCATTTTTTCTCAAAATCATACGAGGATGGTCCTTTACTACGTATGTATGTATATCTGAAAGGTAATTACAAAATGATTGAACTACAAATCATTATCACCTTTTTAAACCACCTTAAAACTTATAAAATGCAGGATCAATGAAAGGGGTGTCGTTTTGATTTATTTGACAAGTCAAATGGTTCGATACCTACTCTATTACGGCCACACCAATTGGACTTTAAATGTCTTAGCAGAATCTTTAAAAACGTTAAAATGCTATTTACCAGTCAAACCTTCCAAATTAAATAATATTATGACCAAAGCACATTTTTCATTTTTTCTCAAAATCATACGAGGATGGCCCCTTACTACGTATGTATATCTTAAAGGTAATTACAAAATGATTGAACTGCAAAATCATTATCACCTTTTTAAACCACCTTAAAACTTATAAAATGCAGGATCAATGAAAGGGGTGTCGTTTTGATTTATTTGACAAGTCAAATGGTTCGATACCCCAATTACCTTTGACCCATTCTCTTCTAAACGGAAAAAATATGCATGCATTATATTTCTTTTCCTACTTTCTTTGCCTTTTTAATGTCGATTTAAAGATTTTGCATTTACCAATCGCATCATATATTTCATGTAACTCACGCGTTCGTTGTTGCTTCGGCTCACAAATATTTTTTTAGCAAAATGTTATTGTTGCCTATGATTTACCGGAGGCAGAACCATGAAACTTTTCAGAAAAAATGTAACAATTTTAGGACAAATAAAAACTCAAATGAAAATGTCATAAATGAAGACATAAACCGACCAAATTACCAACCTGTAATTCTTTTTTTAATGCAATAAGATTTGGCTGCTTTGACTCTTGCACGCATGAGCCCACCGTAAAGTTTCCGTGATGAGTAATAATACTAAAAAGACTGCAGCAGGGTCACCCAGCCCCCAACGGGAAAAGAAACAGCCACCGTTCCAAGTCAAAGCTAAGCCGAAAGCAAAGCTGCCACCGGTTGAAGGGCTATTGAAAACTCCAGGAGAACCTCAAAGCCATAGCGCTAATGCCGACGTCACAGCAGCTATAAACTCCGCCAAAGCAGGTCTTGAAGCTAGCCGTGCCATCACCCCGAGAAAGGCAAAGGAGGCAAATCAAACTGCTACAATATCTGGGAGGGGAAGGGGATACCTGAAGAAAGGCAAAGGCAAAAGGTCCAAGTCGAACAAGAAAAAATCCGAGACCGAGTATTACAGTGCGGCAACCCCGCCAGCAACCGGGATCCCAAAGCTGATTGAGCATATAAAGAAAGATATTTCTAATATTCCCGGCACAATTGCAATGTCCGAAAAAGAAGGTTGATTCAACTCATAAAATCTACCACATATCATATATACAGATTACTAGCTAAATTATTCGGTAAAATCGGAATAGAAATTCAGAATTTCATTCACCTTTAATTTAGCTCCAGCGACTCCGGAAGTGGCTGGTGATAATTCTGAGCAGGTGAAAGACAAAGCGGCGACCAAAATCCAGGCTGTTTTCAGAGGGCACAGCGAGCGAAATAAGTTTTTGCAGAATGTGCGAAAGTCCCGCCAGCAACCGGGATCCCAAAGCTGATTGAGCATATAAAGAAAGATATTTCTAATATTCCCGGCACAATTGCAATGTCCGAAAAAGAAGGTTGATTCAACTCATGAAATCTACCACATATCATATATACAGATTACTAGCTAAATTATTCGGTAAAATCGGAATAGAAATTCATAATTTCATTCATCTTTAATTTAGCTCCAGCTACTCCGGAAGTGGCTGTTGATAATTCTGAGCAGGTGAAAGACAAAGCGGCGACCAAAATCCAGGCTGTTTTCAGAGGGCACAGCGAGCGAAATAAGTTTTTGCAGAATGTGCGAAAGATTATAAAGGTTGAGGCTCTCGCTAGAGGATTCCTCGCCCGTAAGCGTGTATCGGACATGAAGAAAGAACAGTAAGTAGAGCATGGAACAGATATACATATACCTACACATATAATTTTCATGAGCAAGTTTCACCGGTTAAACTACCATCATACACATATTCGAAACAATAGAGCTCCAGAGAATAGCGAAGTCCCTCCAACGGAAGCTGAAGCACCTGAAGCGGAATCTGCGAAAGAGTTACCTGAACAGGAAAACGCGTAGGAATTTGGCTCTTTCATCAGCAAACAAAACCTCTGCAAAATTATATGAAGTATCTATTACTGCAAATTTTTGAAAATCTTGTATAATGATTGATGTGGTATTCTAAATTGAAAAGTAAATTGCAAGTCAGCTCATTGTTTGCATAAACGGTTTTACCGTTGCCCGTCATGTATTTGTTTAAATCCGATTTAGACTGTTTTCGTTTTTGAATGCTGCTGCCAACAACGCGTGAACGTAACAACCTCCAATGGCCACACTTTCTCGATTAGAAGGCCAATTAGACAAAATTATATTTAAGCCATTGTATGATGGGATCTGAGAGTTCATAATAACATTTGACTTTTGGTAACCTTCTATAGAACGTCATGCACAATGCCAATTCAACCTTATTGTTTCAGTTTTACATGATAATGCAAATCCTAGTGTTTTCCCAGAAGTGTGAGCCGTTTTATTATCCCATTAGGCATGTATGTAAACTGAGTTGCATTTTCCAAGGAAAGAGAGAGTTCAATTGTCAGCAAAACGTACCACGAATTCGTGTATTTAGAACGCAAGTTGTGACCGTGTTTCATTTAGCATAAAAATATGACCCCTCTTCGAAAGCCCGTGACCGTGCTCGTAAAAACTCCGTGCAAAGTCAAAGGGAATCGCCAGGCAAATACGAAGGCCTTAACCCCGTGTTTAGCGTGTATCTTCTTTTTGCTATTCTTCACACTTTACAGAATCACAGGTACAAAGACTGACATTATTCATATAATGTCAATTTATTAATTATAAAATTGTAAGTTATTCAAAGTCAAAAGTAATTTCTGTGCTTTTTGTAGCTCCCAGGTCATGCCAGAATAGCCAGAATCATCCACAGGCAGATATGAGCAAGCGACTAATTATTACAGTGATCCATATTCCATCCATAATCGAAACTGGCCAGCCTTCCAGTCCTGTCGTTAATGATGAATCAACTCAGTCGACTACATCTGAATCCATTGATGAGCAACTGAGTGAGGTGCAATCGAATCCATTCAATCTGCACCCAACGGAAATCATTAATCAGCTAAACTCGGCACAAATTCCATCATTAAAATCTCGCGTGAAGCGTTTCGCATGCTGGCACAGTTGCTTCGGCGAGTTTCGAAAGAAAGCTTTTAGGAAGCCATTCGGCAAAGGGATGTTGACCAATGTAACCCTTGTACGACCCGAGAAAACTGTTGCATTGGAAGAGCAATCAAAGCCTCCAACTGACGGAACGAATGAGCTCGGAGATGGGGAGACTTCAAAAAGACAGAAAAAGTCTCCTGGGATCACAGATTATTTCAATTTGAAAACTAAGCCAGCGGTATTATCACAAAAAACAGCAACCGTCGTTGAGGACAAGGCCCTTCCCGCCGAGTCAAAGGCCTCATCTCCGCCTTCCTCCAAAACCCCCGCATCTGCTGCAAAAGCATCCGAAGCGAAGGGAGCCAAACCTCAAAAGGTTTCCGCTACCACGGAGAAAGCAAAGAAGGAGGTGACCAAACCCCCGGTGGGATCGAAGCGTGGGGCGATGGGACAGACACCGGCTGAATCCGTCGAAGAGAAGGCAAAGGGAGGATCGACCGAAGAAGAGTCTGTTTCTGAAGAGACTAGTGCCGAGGATGCTGAAGGTATGGTTGAAGGAGTGCAACCTATAATTTCATGTACCTATACATACTTCAAGTAGGTTTTTACGTTGGTGATAATTAGCACTTACGATTATTATTACTACAGATGAAGCATCTGCAAGTTCCGAAGAAGCGACCTTTAAAGATGGGGGAGATGGCATTGGTAAGAAAGCACCATTTCCATAATATATTACCTATATTATTTGCATAAAATATGAGGAATATGCCTCAAGTGTTAAGAATTCATGATAACTTTACTTTTTTATTTTAAGACAAAGAAGATCTGGCTGAAGCATAATGGAGTTCCTTGTTTGTTACTTCTATTACTGATCATAAGCGAAATTGAATTGTAATTTACAATTTGTAAATGAAATAAAAATTGATGCAAGATCATATTTAATTTTAATCTGTTTTACTTTTTATTAATTCTTAGCGAAAAGTTATCTGACAAATGTATCCCTACTTCAACTTATGTATGTACGGCAAAGAAAAAGCTAGTTTTCATCCTATTAAAATTATCATTGCAAACCCAAAGTCCACCGGTCGATGCGATGATGACGACATATCTTACAGCATTGTACAACGTACAGAGCCAAGGATATATTAAAGTAGCTATCCTCCGATAATTGCCGTGACTGTAACTGTAAGAAACTACCACCGGTATCACATTTACGACTAGGCTAAATATCTAATATCAATATTTACTTACATTAATAATAAGAAGTCATAAAACTTGACCTAACGTGCGTTTCGTGGTACAAGAAGGAGCGTTATTTTTTGTGTATCACTACTTTACATTTTGCCCGTATCAAAAAATTAGATTTTGATTACGCTATAATAGCCTCTTCTATTTTCTGTTCCTGTGGTGGACTAAATCGAATTCTTTGCTTCACAACTAAGGTTTACACATACACACGCATTACAATGCAAGTTTTATACAAATAATGACTGATTTATATAAGTATGCATAATCATAATATGCTGGTCATTTTGACCCTCTGCTAAAATAACCGGAAACAATCGACTGACTTAATAAAGACGTTAGTATGGTACTCACATCTGTACACAAGTAGGAAATTAGGATCGGTCCGGACAGGAAATTAAGTTGTAAAAATTGATCATGCACACCTCAGATAATAACCTGATACAAATAATTTTCAGGCCGCTGAATTACACGTAAAAATACATATGTTACAAACAACCAAAATATTATAATATATCATTTCTAAATAACTATGTACAATATTTTTTTAAAATTATATTCGTACTCAAATTCAGTCTAAACATCCAATTTTACAACTCTGTTACGGAAAACCTTACATTTTTATGACGTGTTCCCTTCCACGTGCAAAATACTGACTACCGATTCCCTAGAGTAATTTCTTTAAATAGGCTTAATAGTATCTTTAAAATTAGTAATTAATTATAACTTTCTTATGAATGATTGCACTGCGACCTTAAAAACTAGATACTTAAATAAACCAATTGAATGGAAATTCCATACATGTACATATGCTTTCAAAAGTCCTTGCTAATTTTTACAGTGCAAAATATAACGTTATTTTACTTGTATTCTGATTCCGTTTGACACTCCATGTAAATTTCAAAGTTGAAGATTGAACGGTAAAAATTCATGGTAATCTTAAAAGGAGAAATGTGTGGCGTATATTTTTGCAAAGTCTACATTAGGTATCATATAATATTCGTTTTTACAAGTACGTCCTTTTTTTTAGGAAAATACCATACTTCATTCGACATCTCTTCTGCTTTCTCCAAGTTTGGGGAACATGTCTCCATCCATTAGCGTAATCTCTAGTGACGAGCGGACATATACCAATTCCTGTATCATATTATTATGCTTAAAAACCATGTGTGCCACTGCCACCTCCTAAAAAACTTACTACAAAAAGGTAGGTATACACACCCCCAGAAGCTTAATGGGTCAAGTGGGTCAAACAATCCAGAAGTGTTTATTGTCATCGACACAACGTGCGTTTTCTCCCTCCATCAGCTTACATTTCGCTTCTGCAACGGTAAACTTTTTGGCGAGCTAATGTTCAACGTTCAACATCCAACACTATTCATGTTCATATTTTTTTCAGAACAACCTTTTTCCCTTCTTCAAGTTTACATATAGCAAAAAAAAATTTGCGACTGACGGTGGAGGTGGTGGTAGGAGGAAGTCAAGTTCTGCTCTGTTCTGTTTCCCGGCTCATCGTCATACACTTTTACATGTATGAAAAAGTTTCATTCTCTCATCATCACACGTTTTCAACAACAGCAGCGCGTCAAGAAGAAAAAACTCTCTCTCCCAAACTAATAATAACTTTAAGCTATTTAACATCTTGAAAAGAGCAGTACTGCTGATGATAATATCGTTTGTGCTAATGATGATGCTGGAAAAGTTGAGGCTGGAAGGAGTGGTACAACTGCACCTACAACAAGGATAAAAGGGGCTAACAGGGCGTTAAGCGAGCGGTGCAGTCCACTCATGATGGGTACAAATCTGGAGGTCGCCCCGCTGTGCTGCATCGCGGCAGGGACGTCCCCTACAAAAAAAGAGAAAATTATCATGTTCATTTTAATAATGAGAGTGGAAAAGGAAATGAATACCATTCTGTGATTGAGAACAACTAAAATTGTGCCATTATCCATAGGTATCCTATCATATCACGAGCAATCATTTTATGAAGCCTTTTACTACTTACCATTTATCACATGAACGTAAATCATGTTTTGAGTAAGTTGTGTGATTGGGGTCCCCAGCGAACAGATATATGGCCCGGAGTCGTTCTTCTTGGCGTTGGCTATATATAGAACGCTCGTAGCTCCTTCCTTCTTGTTCACTGTAGTCTTCACGCTGTTTTTTTTGTGAAGGAATAGAAAAAAATCAAGACATTATAGTATATAGTTTCCACCTCATTAATACCATCCTCCTTCAAGTCTCTTTCGAAAATGGGAAATGTAATTATCATAACTATATTTATCAGTTCTTCTATGGAACGCCATTATCACTGACTGGTTTAACTCTGTGTGTGTGTGGGACTATACGTACTCTGTTACACAGAAATCAAATCAACCCATCTCATTAATTAGCTTCCTGGAATAAACTCAGGCATGGAAGTTTTTTTTTCATTCGGAACTTGGAAAAATGACTGTAGCAAAAACAGACTTTTCTCCACGATGACTATGGGGTAATTGAGCATCCATTGTGCTTTTACTTCCCATTCATTATTTTCCCCGTGAACTGAAAACTTGCACTTTTACCTCTTCCTAAATGAGAGAAAGGGCCATTTCTTTATACTTTCACATTGGGAGCTATAAATGAGGACAGGCATTTTACATCATCATCACCATTCCGAAAAGCCTTGGGTAAAGCTTTAATATTATTGAAACAACTTAAAATATAATAAAAACAGTAAGCAGGAACTTCCAAGCCAGTTTTTCCCCAAACCAAGTTTACACTCTCCTCGTAAAAAGGCTGTCCAACTTATTTTTAGCGACAGCGACCACTTCACCAGGAGAGTGAGAGAGGAAGAAAATGCGCCTAACGGCAAGGTTAAAATGATTCATGTGCAAAAGTGGAGAGAAAATGCAGTCATTAATCATGAAAAGTTCGTTTTATTGTTCTTCTCCTTTTCCACGGCTATCCTTACACTTTTTCCTCTTTCTCCCTCTCTTTCTCGTGGCTTGGAGCGTAAAAAATATTGCATTTTTGATAAAATGGTGAAAAAATGTCGCACGTTGTTGTACATCTTTCTTCCTTCTTCATTTTCCGAGGGACTCATTTAACGCTAAGTTTTTCTAATGTGTTTGCGACATAATGATATCAGCAGCATTCACATTTATGTCATCTGGCATCTTTTTGTAGGTGAATGAGAAGCAAGTGATGCAGATAGAACTACCAACCAACTATGTATATGTATGTACCTATATTTTTTCATATGTCGAGTTAAACATAAAGAGCATTTTCGCTCGCATTTCTTTTTTTGTCCCAGTGACGTACTTTAAAAGAAAGAAAAGAACTTTTCCGCGCCTGGAGAAGTCATGCTAGCTTTTCCTATTATTATAAGTCAAGAAGCAAGAAGTATAAATGACTAACTAACTTTTTAAAATAGTACCGGCTGTGCGTAGTAGGTGGGAATAAATCGATAACTTCAGAGAACCTACTAAGGGAAATTTGTTGTAATCATTGAATCATTGCCATTATTCCATGAAACAGATAGGACAAGGCTACTTTGAATTGCAGACTTTTCTTTTTGGCAATATATAATTCCATTCTACCGTGAGATGTCTAGACAAAAAGAAGAAGAAAGGGTAAAGTTTTACCGTTTCTGTCCAATAAAATGGAACTTGCTTGTCAGTGACATCCTTTGCCCTAAAAAGGTAATCTATTGAAGCTATATAGTGGGCAGCGTAGTGTTAAATATAAAAAAAAGTAGCGTCACATGCTATCTGGCCAAGGTCTGATAACGATTGTTGCCTGCAACTGACTACTACAATTTCCTGCTGACAACAAACAAGCGGAGAATCGCCTCTTGTTTTGGCCATTTCCCACCCCGCAAAATGCATGACACTTGCTATGGATAACTGCTGCACAGCATTTCTCATTGTCAGTAGATGATACGGGTACGTGGGGGCCTTTGCAAGCACACGTGTCTGACTCTGTTTATGTATAAATAAAAGGTTTTGGAAAAAGTAAAAGGTTACGCCGAAAGATCAAAAGGAATGTACTAAATAATACAGAATTAAAGGAAAATCGTGTTAAAGACAAAATACATCCGTGACGAGGAAATTGTCTGCAACTGACTACTACAATTTCCTGCTGACAACAAACAAGCGGAGAATCGCCTCTTGTTTTGGCCATTTCCCACCCCGCAAAATGCATGTCACTTGCTATGGATAACTGCTGCACAGCATTTCTCATTGTCAGTGGATGATACGGGTACGTGGGGGCCTTTGCAAGCACACGTGTCTCACTCCGTTTATGTATAAATAAAAGGTTTTGGAAAACGTAAAAGGTTACGCTGAAAGATCAAAAGGAATGTACTAAATAATACAGAATTAAAGGAAAATCGTGTTAAAGACAAAATACATCCGTGACGAGGAAATTGGTGAGTTCTTGATAAAAAATATTAAGGTTGGGCTGGGATACAGAGCTCGTGTAACAGGAAATTGAAATATTTACTACAATAATTTTACTTTGATGTGGTTTCAAGAACTAGATGTACAAACTCTATGGACGCTAACGACATTTGAATTGCGTAATTTTTAATTACTAGTTCGGAGTTTTTAAAAATGATCCCTGTATTCATACACGTGCTACATGTTATTTTCATTACTAGTACAAATAAATGTATCCCATGAACCACATCAATTCACTTTTATAAAAGTAACATGTATTACAAAGAAGTACATACATTTTATTCGGTAAAATCATAGACTGTCACTCTGTCAGTTTAGAATTGTGTAAACTTTCCATTTCCTTTCATTTACCCCAATCCACGTTCAAAGTATTAATTAGCTAAATCACATGTACCTATCAGCACAATTTTCACTTGAATTTGTCACCCATGCAATTTATGCCTACACTTAGGAGCATAAGTGATGGGTACCTCCATTTACCCCCCATGTTAAATTCGTTTTTCACGCGCGCGCAGTTTCCGCGCGCGTTGGAATTTTTACATGCGCTTTTGGGAACGAAGCATTCTACTATGGGGCAACAT
>JAHZMY010001744.1:0-12319 GCA_027743915.1 Seira sanloemensis | reverse complement strand
TATGCATAAAATATAAAAAAAGGCTAACAGAAGTCAGACTTCTTTCTTCTCCGGCTGTATCGCGATCCGACTCCAGAAGGCAGCACACACACACACTACGTTAACTTACCTCACCATTTTCGTCCCTTCAACAAAATTATTCTGCTCACATAGTAAAGTCCGTCCAACAATAACAAGACTTCAAAAATGGCTGACTTCTTTTTTCTCTCTCTTTCGCCTAAACTCTGAGTCAATAAAACATTGCATCTCCACAGAGGTATCTCGCAGATTTACCTTTCACGGACAAAGAAAACGGAAACTGGAGGAAACAGGAGAGAAGGGAAAATGCCTTCAAGGTAGAAAGTAACCAACTTTCTCATTTACTTTGAATGATGTGGCTACACAAGCCACTCAAGGAATGACTGTATGTCTGAGATGCTTGGCTGCAGCTGCTGTGAGTCCGTGTCTACCCGTGTGTGTGTGTCGACTTCCCCCTCTCAAAAGTATCTGATTTCCTCTCCCTATCATGAATACGACATGGCGCTGCTTAAAATGGCCGAAATAATAGGAGGCCTCCGAGTGTGTGCTTTTTGTGTTTGCAAAAATGACCAAAGTGCAAACTGCAGAGAGAGAGAGAGCCTTTAACAACAACATTGCTACGAGGCGGATTTCGTCGTGCTTCGAAAGCTTGGGAAAGAAAGCAGTTAGAGAAATGCAAATATCGGTGATGGGGAGTGATAGTGATGACGCCAATGTTTCACTTGCAATTTCTAAATGGGCAATTATTTATGGTAACATGAGACATGAGATGAAGATGATACGTCGCTCCTCGACAAAAAAAAAGTTTCAGGTTGGCTCTTCTGAGAGATTACAAACGCTTCTATTTATAAGCTCCCTTTGCGTCATCACTGAAAAAATAAAAAGACATTCAGAGAGGAAACAATGGCAGCATCTCAACTCGATTCGAATGTATTCTTGATGGCTTTCTTCAGCCTAAAATAATAATAATAACTTGGGATGCATAAAGTAGGGCTTACACGAGCGTCTTAAGTACCAGCCACCATTTGCACCAGCTCGTTTTTAATTTACTAATGTGGCTTCCGCAGGCCGAGCGTCTCAGACTCCGCTACTACTACACGATTTCCCACTTTTCTTATGAAGTGTGCAAACAGGTTTCATGTTCTCTTGCTTGCTCACAAGTGCTTAATCGAACACACAAATAGATGAGTATTATTACTTATGTATTGACTTACTTTGAGACAGAACTCGAGGAATTCTTCGATTGTCACTATTCCATCTCGGTTGGCATCAAATTTGGAGAAAATTCGATCGACGTGATCCCGAGTTTTTCTATCTTCTCCCTGAAACACACATATTTTTTCAGTAAAATTCCAGTGATTATGGATTAAGTGGTCTATCAAATATCGGATGAAAGTAGAGACTTTCACTCAAGTCACCATGAATAAGTTATTCGATGATCCAAACAAATCCTACTTGAGAGGGTTTTAACTTCAACTTACATTATTTGTTTTTCTCTCTTTTTTACGCGGAATTCAAATCTACCAGCTTTTATCACTTGATGTGAGCATGGACGCTTCTGCTTTCGATTCTGATATGCTTACAGCCGGACTGAAGTATTATTATCATCTTGCTCCACAGTCATTTTCCAGAAAAAAATATGTATATTTTGAAAGGAAACGCGAGTACATGAGTAGGCTTCCTTTGGCCTCACACGGCTAAAAATTTTTTTATAAAGGCTGCGAAGGGAAAGTTTGGAAGCTGAAGAAAAAAGCCTGGCTCGATTGTTACAGCGAAATTTCCACGCCGGAATAAAAAGCTATCGCGGAAGGTAAGTAAAGTAATAATATCCTTTAGTAGTTTAAGCTTTTACATGCCCATGGGGCAAAAAGGATAGAGGAGCTGTAAAGATAATACATCGAAAATGTCTGTACTCCCTCGGAAAGTAAGTGATCCGCAAAAGTGATAGCATCGTAAAGCACATGTCTTCTCACAGATATAACATTATTTTGTGTCGCCCTTCTCCTCAATATGCTATTATTTTACATGGATTCCAGTGAAGAGAAAACATGATAATAATTTACAGCTTTGAATCTTCCAGCTTCACATAACCAAATGTTAGAGAGAGGACAAACCTGTTTCGAAACACCAACAAGATCATGAACGGCGGAGATGATGTCAAAAAGTTCCCGTTTCGTTATGAAGCCATTCCCATTGGAGTCATACAGTCTGCAAAATATCCACCTCAGCTTCTCACGACTCGAGCCACGGAGTAGAGTTGAAAGTGTAAGAATCATATCCTATTTCGTGAAAAGAAGACATAAGCAACTTTAAAGACGAAATCTTCAAACGCAAGAGGAAGCNATTCCCATTGGAGTCATACAGTCTGCAAAATATCCACCTCAGCTTCTCACGACTCGAGCCACGGAGTAGAGTTGAAAGTGTAAGAATCATATCCTATTTCGTGAAAAGAAGACATAAGCAACTTTAAAGACGAAATCTTCAAACGCAAGAGGAAGCAAAAGCAGAAAAAATTGTGCGGAAAATGCAATCTCGAGATTTTTTAAGAAAAAATATAAAGTTCTAGCGTTTTTACGATGTGGCGTTTCACTTTCTGCTAATACATACAAAGTGCGAGGCGTGTACATGCTCTTCCGGGAAAGGGCCAAGCCTTGCTCACGCCGAATTTAACAAACACGCTCACTCATCCGATACAAACTTTATATATTAGCTCTCTAATTGATTCTGGGGAAATCTGAGAATATCTTGTACAAGGGAAATTGTTCAACTCTTCATTTCCACCTATTCAATTCTCCTTCACTTCAGCTCCATCCAAGAGGAAAATAGTGAATAAGATGGATTTTTTAGAGCTGTGTACGGAGATTTGAATAAAGTGTAATTGAACATGAAATCATGAAAAGATTCTGCCGGGATATGGGGAAGGCATTAAAAGCTCTCATTTTTTGGCTATAAATGAGTCAACTGGTTCATCCAAAAGCACGAGATCTCTTTTTTATGTGTGGTATTAAAGGAAACGGAAACCGTTGTTTGATTACCTTAAATGTGATTGCGCCGCAGCTGGTAACATCGAATGCCCGGAAAACCAAATGAGCGTAAACAGAAGAGTCTGTTGATTGAAAAAAGAAATGCACTGAAATAGAAACTTAGAGACTCCCTGGAAGTCCTTTCGCACACATGTATGAACATACATACATACATTCCACCTCTTTTATTATTCCCTCCTTTAGTTCCTCTCTCAGACCCACTCTTTCCAACTCTTTTCATTTGAAATTATGTTTTCTTCGAAGAAAACTGAACATTTTTTTCACCTTCTTTTCAAAGGTAAAGAGAAGCTTGCGATCTTTCCGAGTGTTTTTCACCAATAGAGAGAGCACCTAAAGTTCATGAAAAAATGATTATTTGGTATGATTTCTTGAATGAACTTAAACATTTCAAAAGGGCTTTTTTTCATTTTTTTCAAAAGATTTTTAGTTTCATTTGCTTTGTGCAATATTTGGAATGTACTTTGATGCTTTTTACATTTTCTGGGAAAGGAGAGAAGAAAAACTTTGAAAGAAGAAACGAAATGATTCTTTTCAGCGTTTGTTCGTATCCCTTCTTTAAAACTTGTAATATGAGAACACTGCGATTGTATTGTCGAAAAGGAAAAGTTTCTTCTCAAAACTTCTACTAGATAGTTTTTTTTAAAGAAAGAATATTGCAAAGGGAAGTACATTGGAAAGAAGTGTACAGCAGACATAACCGTAAAAATCAGGGAGCCAATATTACATTTTTTCAGGATGCTATATCAGTATTTCATGGTTATCTATGTCATTAGACTCCTCCATTCTACTGATTTCTGACTCTCTGCTTGCAACGCGAGACAATCTCGTGCTTTGTCAATTTTTGGGCTGCATATGAATCGTTCAATTGAGCTCTTGAATGTATGCAAATACATGAGTTTAAATGCACCCAACTTACTTCCATAGGGAAAAAATTTAGCGTAGATTTCTTTGAAAGTATCTTCTTGGACGATTCCAGCCGGACATTCCTGAAATCAAAAGGCAAACGACAAATTACAATACAAGCTAAAAATAGTGATGAAAGTAATTTCCATGTCTTTTGTACGTCAATGCCCTTTCATTTTTCTTTAGAAGCATGTTTCTCCTATTCCCAGACGGAATGTAAGAATTATTTAGCGAGAAATTAATATTTTTGGCGAGATGCTGTATTTTTAAAACGCAACAATAAGTAAAAGCTTCGTGGGAAACCAGAACATGTGGTGAAAAATGGAATTGAAGGAAGGAGTATAAAAGGAAGCTAAAGCTACGTATGGAGATACATACATTTTTTGTACACACGTACACTCGCGCCTCACGGTTTTTCCTTTCATTTCTTTTCCGTTGTTTTCTTTCGTTTTCTCCGCTTTGGAAGACTTGCTTGAGAGATCGAACAGATGGGCAGAAATTAGCTCGACATAACATCAGTTTCAAGAGTTTTGGGGAATTAGGGTTTGAGAAGTGAAGTAGAAAGATCACAACAAATGCCAAAACAATTCCCTGCATTTACGTACAAGCGTAGATAGAGAAAGATATGATGACGAGAATGCAATTTCCTCTGCAAATTTCAAGAAAATTGGTGGAAACAGTTCGAGTAATGTTCAAATATTAATCTGTCTGTCGAGAAGTAGATCATTGAAAATGGTAACTAATATTCTTGAATGAGATAAACTAACCCGAAGAATCCATCATTCTAACAACTAAGGGCCAATGGATTTGTTTGCGATGAGAAGTGAGAACCTTTCTTCAGGTGGAATGCCATTTGTAATTCAACGTTGAACTTCAAACAAGTACATTTATACATGGTGCATAGGTATGTGTTTTATGTACCATTTGCAAAGAAATCATTTCTGGTTCGGCGTAACTTGTAAAATTTCTACTCCAAACCGAAAGACAAGGAACGAAACCTGTGCGAGCCAACAAGCCTTGCTGAATAAATCGAGTCTATTCTTGCACTGTGCATCTTTTGGATTATGCTTTTAGCATACTTATTCCAAGGCAAGTGGTGCAAAATGAGACACATGCTCAAAGTTTCACTCGTCGAGGAGCAGAACCGCCCATGTTCATTTTCGCTTGGGTCATTTTAAACTGCCATTCCAAATGAGAGGACTGTTCTTGAAGGTGGTTGTAATGTAAGGCAGAGTTGGAAACATGCAGTGAATGATGAATGCCAAGACTGATGTTTGCTTACTTATGAAAAAAACTTTGCAATCATCCCAAGTTTCCAACATTTCTGTGAACTGTTCAGATTGGGAGATGGCTGCGGAAAACACGTTTAAACTATGTCATTAGAGAAGCATGTACACGTCGTTGAGTGAGAGACGTGCCATTCGAAGATTCACTGCAAATAATAATATCGAAAGAGAAAAAGATGATGCGTGCATTCCTTCCTCTCCCTGCATAATTTACGGTGAACTTTAAGGCAAAATAGGAACGGATTCGATGTTGGGATCAAAGGAGCAAATCTTTTCCTCCTGTTTCATTTCGCTCCATTTTTTCTCGTGTAAGTAAACAATTGCCTTTGTCATTTCCCCCGCGTCATCCATTTCTCAAAAAACGAGTCTGTCACTCGTATTAGCATTGACAGCGCTGCGATGTGATCATGAGAAGCGAATGGAAATTCAATGTAAATATCTTTTTGTCAGGGATGTCATCTCACATTTTGACATATTTTTTGACATTTCTGATTGATAATAATAAACTCGAAAGAAATTACATTCTTCCTGTAGGTGAAGGAAATGGTTGCTTCCACCCAGAGACAAATTTTAAAATGCCATTTAGCCAAGTTGGAATTGTCTGTGTGTGTAAAAAATGTAAATAGGAATGTTTCTCTCTCTGTCTCTCTCTCTCTGTCTTTCTCTGCCTCCTCGATATTCTGCACACGGGTTTATTTATTTTCAGCTCTGCGATGCACTGGTGACACTGCTGCTGAGGTGATGGTTTGCTCCGTGATTTCGCGACTGTGTCTATTTTACAGAGGAAGCAAGATCACAATCACACAACTTAGAAAAAGGAAATTTGCAAACGTTTAAAATGCTAAACCTCCTCCGTCTTCTTCTGCCTCGTATAGCGTATCTCTGTATGGAAAAGGGACTGCTGGCATGTTACAAGATCTCATCGCATCGTTGTTCATAAATAAAAAGAGAATGTGGCTGATATACCCGAGCAGAGAATTATATTGTTTTTATATGATACACACACGCAAGTGAGAGAGAGAAAGACTATTTCCACTATGACATATTACAATAAAATGCGGACTAGAAGCAGACAACGTCTCTCGCTCAAACAGCAAGATTTATTGCATGCCACAGAAAAAAAGAGAGAGTGAATCCGAGAGGCTCTCGCAGTCACCGAGAAAAAAGAGTGCGCTTTTCCCGTGTAACTAGTATTTCGCCAATATGTTACCCTATTTAAATGTCGCAATTTTCAATGCTACCGAAAAAGACAGACATCGAGCAATACCTCTTCTCCACTTATTTCCGAATTTTTTGTCACCTCTCTCCCTTTATATGTTTGTGTGTGTGTGATGTGAAACATGTTTGAGTAAACTGCAGGTCCACCTATAACTTGTAAACACATACGAGGCTTTTTTCATCTCCTCCCCAGAATGACGATTAAGAAAAGTCGTGGTCACACGCGGAAAGGAAAGTTAAACTTGCGTCAAATGAAATGCAACTCGACTCTTCTCTAATCACTCAAGGATTCAAGAGTACAACCCAAGTATGAGAGAATTTGTACGGGTGAGCAAAAACAAGTGCGAAATGTTTCTCTCTTTTTCTCATTTCCACTCTTAAAAGCTGCCTCGAATTGACCTCATTTTGCTTGCTTCAAAAAACTCTTTCCACTTCAACATTAAATGGCAAGCAATTGAATGCACGATAAGATACATTGTGTATTTGAACTTTGGTAAAGTCGCAGCCAGCAGAAAAATATGAGAGGACGTTACCAGCATATTTATTTATCTCAGTTTTGTGAGTTGGCTAATGATCTTTCATAAAGCGCTTTTTCTCCTCTCGGGGCAATTAATTAAAGAAGCTAAGGGCATTGAAGCGCGACGTAAGTAGTTGGTGTATGTCCAAACTGTGACAGATTCACACATTCACACTCATTGCTACTCTTGGGCGCTTCTTGAGGCAAGTTGAGCGTAAAAACTCTATGTATTCTACCTGAATAAACAAATTTAATGGCGTCATCATCCCCGTCACGGATACAATTATTATTATTATTACGAAGGAGGAGACGGAGAGAAGAACAACGTGTTTCAGGTTGAGCTATGCCACACTAAATTAAGAAGACTGGGATGATGGTGGCAGTGGTGTGTGTGTGTGTGCTCCACTCAGGTTCACACCAACCTTGTAAAACTATTCGCCAACTATTTTTTCCCACTCTGCACTACCATTCCATTTTGTGTAACAAGGTGGATGGAGGAGAAAGAGAAAAACGCTGGATTTGATCATGCAGCCATAGATGAGAGCAAGAATGGGGGATGTAAAGAAAGGAAAGTAAAAAAAGCCTTTTATTTCCCTCCTTTCTACTTGCACTGAATAGGAAAAAAGAGTGCTCGAAAGGAAAGTGAAATTGATCGGGAGAGGCAAGTGTATGGAGGCTGCATACAAGAAACGTGGCCTTGTTCCATTCGAGTACCCTCTCCAAGAATAAAATAAAATACAAGACGATAATGCTAAACTGGGCAGATTTTATGCCTCTCGGAACAAGGCTGCGAACAGGAAAGACAAAAAAACACTCTCGTCAACAAAAGAGGAAAAGAAACTTTTTATGTTATTTCGCTCAAGTATATTTAAATTTGAATTCATGGGAACGGCGAGGCTCACCACATCTCCCACCACCTTTCCTCTCGTATCAAGAGCCTTATTTGTTTTTCCTCTTGAAGGGAGCAACAAGGCATCCAAGAAAATGTTGAAAAGTTTCCGTTTTTCTTTCAGAGGGCCATGAAAGCTACTCCTACTACTGCACATCTCGCAGTGATGATAATGCGACTACTCCAGTAGTTTTGTCTGGAGGAGACGAGCTTCGCATCTATTTTATTCCTCTGTTGAACTAAAGCTGGAAAAAATCCGTTCTCTTTTGGCTTACTCCATGTAACTGAGATGAAGTTTAAGAAAATGAAAGGAGAGTTGAAGCAAGTATGGATGGATGGAGTAATATGCAAACTAGCACAAAAGTTCTCCCTCCGTGCGTGCCTTTCTTCCTCCTTAAGATGTAATGGGAAATCCTGCAAACCGTTATGATGAAATATACATCAGTCTCTACATGAGCTTCGTATCGTACATTCTAACGCTGATGATGATGGTGATCACCACGATGATGATGATGATGACGACGACAATGATGATGTCAGAAAAACGAGTACATACTTCTTTCGGGGAGGAAATGGGTGGCAGAATATAGCAATAACGCAAAAGACTTGGCGCACTACAGTCACATACAGCTGTAGCAACGCCAGTTCCGCTTTGTCCCCTTGCTAGTTAACCCTTCTTCCAAGAAAAAAGGAAGCCTGCCACTAGTCTCGAAAAAATATGAGCTTTTTTAAAGGAAGTTCATGCACGTCGATGTTGTGAAAAAATATAGAGAGACGCTTTCGGGAAAATGGGAGGCTTTCACATTTCGGAGAGGTTTAGTGAGACATTTAGTAGGCCCACTATTTTATAGGGGCTTGACCGTGAAACATTCATGAAACAAATTTTTGTTTAAATGCCCGTACGTAAAAAAAGTAGTAAATGGTTTATGGCATTCCTTTTTTTGTTCTGGAACAGGGCTCAAGCGCATTTCTGTGGAAGAGAAATTATTATCAAATTATAAGTCTCGTGGAACTCGCAAGACTTGAAGTGATTTTTATAGGATTAATCAGCATACTAATAGCAGAGACTGCAAATAAATATGCACTTCACATGAGTCATGAGACGTGGCTTTCATAGGGGAGCCTCGTAGTTGGTGGAAGTGTGTGTGATTGAGTCAAAACATGAGCATTTGGAATGAACGGGAGTGACAGGAAAATGGGTGTTCCAAAAGGGCAAAATTTCAACATGATGGGGCAAGTAAGACAAGGCCATCTAAAGCCAAGCTTAGCGTGAAACATAAAGAGCCGAGTTATTTTTTCATAATTTTCCTAGAGGCTTTATGTAACAGCGCAATTGTTTCGTACGGACCAGTGTCAATTAGAATGGAAATGAAGAGTGTGGCTCGCAAGTGCTCACGGAAAAGGGCTAGTGCATGACGTACGTCCGTCGCTCACATGCAATAAAATATTGTTTCCGACACTGTTTATTACCTGTTTAAATCCACGGTAGAGAAAGCGGATTTCACTCTTGCTGAATTTGGTCTTCTCGCATAATTCGTCAAGGAAAGGTCTATAGGCGGACGGGTAGTTGGGTTGCGAACCAAAAAACTCTGGATCGTCCATCATTGTTGACGTCGTCACAATCTTCTCACCGCTACTCAAACTCGTAGTTTCTGACATCGCATTGATTGAATCTCAGAACGACTTAGGAAAAAGTAAAATATTTGGTGGGTGTTGTTGCATACGCTTTGAGGAGAATTAAAGGTTGCAGGGAAAACTGCCACCACTTTCTTTTATTCTCCTTCTCCCCTCTCTTCCGCTTTTCTCAATGTTCTCGTCGTCCTCTCCTCTACGCTCTCCACTTCATGAAAGAAGCTGACTCAACAACTTTTTTCTCTCCCCCCACTCGGAAACTTTTCTCTTCTGCTCCTCACTCACTTTCTCTCTCTACATTCGAAACTTTCTCAAGTTAAGCCAATTAAATGAACTTGTGTGAAAACGAGAGAGAAAGAGAAAAAAGCGAGAGCAAAATCTCTTCGAAGCAGTACAAGTTTTGCGCTGATGCAGGCTCGTATTTATTAATGGAGTCTAATGACTATAAATATATAGTTATCAAGTGGCTGGCAAGAGCGAGAGAGAGAGACAAAGTTGCAGCAAGGGAGATGATTGTCGAGAGAGCTAGGTACAAGCGTCACCTGGATAAATGGCACGAACCAGGTTTTGTAATCAATTGTTGTCATCAGTCAGTGTAAAACTCGATTTTTGACAAGCACGTCGTCCTCGACGTCGTTGTTGTCCTTGTCGGCGAAGGGGAAAACTTTTGTGTCCTTTCGAGTGATTAACTAGGAATGGGAAGTCACAAAAGACGTCTCGCTCCTCGGCTACAGGAATGGTAATGACGAGGCTGGAGATGACGACGGAGTCGACCAAGTCGTAAAGACAACGAGAGGAAAAGTGATCTGCATCTTTCAACGTACTTCTTTTGTAATGAAGAGCGACCTCTTACAAAAAATAACTGATGATGATGGGATATTTTTTTGTTGGTGGCGGTGGTGAAAGCGTGCAAGATGCTCTACATTGACAGTGCCTTGTAGATACACAGCAACCACTCACCGTGAGCAGTCTGTGGCTCCAATTTAATCTGCGGAGAGGAACTGCAATTTTACACAGCCGCGTTTCAAAAGGAGGATTTTCTCTTCTTTTTGCTTCTTTTCACGCCGTATTATTGCGGTAGCGTCGTTTTGGGCTTTTCTAGCCTCGGATGGGAGAAAGGGAGATGCTATTATTGTTATTATTATTATTACATCAAAGCTCGTTATCCGTTTACCCAGTTCTGGTGCTCCGTCTTATTCGCGTCTCTCTTTCTCTGCATCTGAGACTGACTGACTGTTTCTACAACAGCGCTTCTGCCGCTTCTCAGCTTTCCCCTTCTAGATTCGTATGCGGTTAAACATCCGTCTTCCTTCTTCCCCGCCTCTTCACCGTTCTTCAGTCGCAGCTGACGTGTGGCTGAGGTGGGAAACTGAGGAGAGGCGAACAACAAGTAATCGAAAAATGGATCCCTGTGGTCCAACTCTTTTTCTCTTCGAGGAACTGACGACGATGCAATCAGATCAGTCTTTTGTGACAAGACTAGAATTCACAATCCCTTTACCTTTCATACGAATTCGAGTCGGTTACATACGTACGTAAGTAATTTTCTCTTGCTGCTCTCCTTTATATGTCGTCTTCAAGTCGGATTTGGTCTCGTTCGGCTGTGCATCCCTAGTCCACGTCTTCTCCAAACCTTGCTAATTCAGCAGGGATGGCAGACTAGAATAGAAAATGGAGAGAAAGCGGATGGATAATAATGCAGAGTCGCACCCAACAGTTTTCCAGCTTCCACGCCTACCTCCAACCAAATCAAACTGACAATGACGACGAGAATAGCTGATCAGTCTGCTTCTTTCTAATTTTTGGCGAGATTTAGACGAAACAAGTTTTTTCCACGGAATAACGATTTTTCCTGGATCAGGCAGCAGGAGCAGGAAAAGCAGCCCTCCGGGAAAATGAGAGGATGATTCCTCGAAAGAAAAGGAAAGTAAGCTGGGCTGCAAGGGAAACCACAAAATCCAGAATGTAGGAAATCTCTCTCTTAGTTTTCCCTAGTAATTCAGCTCCATTGTATCCAGCTCCTGATTCACCGGAACGAAACTGGCACAGCTAAGCTAATGACAATAGGAAAGAAGGAAAATCCTTTTGGGAATATGACAACTCACAACAGCATAATAACAAGGAGGATAGAGGGAAACGAAAGTTAATTTCTTGGGTAACTTATATGTTTCGAGTAGTAGATGACTCTTCTTTTTCGGAGCTACCACGCTACTCCTATTGGTTACAACAAGTGGCACCTTTTCCGCTACAACACCAAATTAATGTGCACTCGTAACACTCTCACTAGAAAAAAAAATCCTTTCAAAGGGGATCACTCTGCTGTTGTGGCTCGCAGAACGTACAATTTTAGCTTATCTCCTTGCCAAGAATATCCTGAGAATGTCGGCCTAGGCTTTTCAATAATGGAGAGTACGCATTTCGACCTTCAACTTGTGACGACCCCTGTAAACTTTACCTTTTGTATAAAATTCCCGCGAAAAATGTTAATTTTGGGAAAAGTTGCGAGAAAAGTGGCGGCGAGCTGCATACGCTTTTACTTGTTCAAAGAGACTCTCTCTTTCTCTCTCTTGCTTCACAATTGCCACGGAAAAGTTGGAAGTGAGCTCTGCTGAGCCGTATTCTTCCCCGGTAGTAAAAGGGAAGTCGTTGAAAGAGAAAATTTTAAAGTTGTGAACAAGCACCTCGGCCGTGCTGTCACGGGCTCAGTTGTGACAAAGAGACTGTCTTACCATAGGACACATGTAGAGCAACACACTGTCACACACTGGTGGAACACACAAAAATAAAAAGGAGGAAAGCGCTGCTGACGAGC
>JAHZMY010001743.1:0-12025 GCA_027743915.1 Seira sanloemensis | reverse complement strand
TCAGAATAGAACCGATGCTCCGTACTTTGGGACGCTGTCTTTGTCTAAAATGAACTGATTGGCTGACCAGATCCAATGAGAGCGCAGTTCGATTTCATTGAACGGTAGCCTGCCAATGAAATCGCACTGCGCTCTCATTGGATCTGGTCAGCCAATCAGTTCATTTTAGACAAAGACAGCGTCCCAAAGTACGGAGCATCGGTTCTATTCTGAACTAGACACGTAAACGTTTATGCAAATTCCAAGTCGAAAGAAGCAAACTTAATACGTAAAACGCCTTTAAACGGGGTAAAATATTTAAACATATAACCCCACGCCAATGGATACCTAAATACATATAATCTATAGCCAAATGATGATGCAATGATAAATGCTTATGTAATCAATTCTCAAGGAACGTGTACTCGGACAAATCTCATCAATTTATGTATATTATTTGCTGAAATGAAATGAGGTTTGGTAAATGATTTACAAGTTTTAGTTCCGGTTCCGAATGGTCTAATTATATTTTTTTGTATTAATTTACATAAATAGTTTTATTTTTATACCTGTGTACTTGTGATGATACTCTTCTTTGCTTTGTGTAGACTTTTTATGAAAATATGAAATGATCGTGTTTTTCCGCAATTAATTAATATGAATATGATGATCTAAAACTTTGATTCTAAATTATTTATCTGAATTATCCATGCATTCCATTTTTTATCCATTCCTTTTATGTTTGATGCGTTTTTTGGTTCACATATTCTTTGTAAATTGTAGGGCGACTACCAAATAGGCAGCTAACTGACTGAAAAACTGAAATAAAGAAAAATACGTCAAATTCATTCTCGTTCTCGTGCTTATATCTCATATTCACATAAGCTGTAACCTTAACCTTACAGTTAAAAGTAGATTTAAATTCAATGTTAACAGACTCCCCACTCGGAACCTAATCGGGCTGTTGTAGATCAGGTCACATATCCGCTTTAGCTTTTTGGTATAAACACGATTGAATTTCATTGTATTAACATTATCGAAGACTACATTATGGATAAAAGTTTCATCACCCACCTCCATCGCCGCCTCACAATCATCATACCCAGTTCTCATCCCAATCACCTCCTCCGCAATCTCCTCCTCCCGACTGGAAACCTCCTCCGCAAGACCCGTCTTATAGTACAACGACAAGATGAAAAAGGACGTGCAGAAAACAGCAAAAACCAAAAAGTTTCCCCCCGTCGACGACCCCAACACTCCATTCATGAAGAGAAAGACCACCACCGTCAGTATCATGAGCAGGAGGACAAACACCTCAAAGATGGAGTACAGATTGTGCAGACTCAAATAGGTCTCCACTCGCTTCACCTGCCTCCGGAGGAAGACAAGCAGGTCATACCATTCCCTCACCCGCTCACGCTTAACTCCTCCCCCCTTGCACTTTGCATACTCCGCCCTAATCCCTTGGCCGAGCTCTCTGTAAGAAGTAATCAGGGAACGAAGGAGGAGAAAGTCCCTGGAGTAGGACAGGGCCCGAATCCCCATCACCTGGAAAATTTGAATGTAACCCATGAGCATGCTCATTATGTAAGACGCGCCTTCCAAAGACGCTGTCGGCCTGACCAACAAGAGGAGGACGAAGACTGGGCTGAACCATGAGAGGAGTATAAAGTTACGCCGGTAGGTCAAGTCCGACCTGATCTTGTAGAAGGGGGAGAATATGACCTTGAACTGTGAGAGGAACTTGGGCCAGTCGTTGAGGAAGTCGCAGAGGCTCCTCACGTGAATCCATTGCAGCCAGCTTTGGATCCAAGCTCCGAATGGCAGGCAGTATTTGATTAGCTCGTTGCTGATTCCGATGAGGTTTGAGCCCTTCAAGTCGCTTTCACTCAGCCAGTTTTGCTGTCGGTTGAAGGATTTATAGCTGCATGGGGAGAGTTGAGACAAACTTAGTATTTTGGGTGAGTTTAGTGAATTATAGTGAGGAAAAGTGAGCGTCTTACATTCGCACGGGTTTGTCAATGTCGAAGAGGACGTTCAGGATCCATGTGGTCAGCAGAAAAGCGAAGAAGAGGATGATGGCGAGAGAAAGGAGGAAGGAAAGGGAGCAGAATGAGAGTTTGTACGAGTATTTGCCCTTGCATCTGCTGGCCGTGATGGGGCATAGACCAATATACTTTGTGAACAGGATAACCGGGTGGAATATTTTCGAAATAGAATAGTCTTCAAGTTCTTCCTTAAGGAAATTCTGATACGTTTTTGAATGTGGAATTTTGCGATTCAAAATCTGGTTGAATTCAGCTTCGTAAAGAGCGTCTACAGGAATCATTTTGCAAAGGAATGTGGAAATGTTTTGGATTTTACTACTAAAACGGGAATGAATTCCACTTTGGATTTAAAAAAATTAATGCAATTACATATACATATGCAACTACTTTAGGTGAAAGTGGATGAAAAGGTTTATTTTGAGTTTCCGGATGACTTGCTTTATTCAATGCATTATTATGCAATACTCATTTTGTAAGTGGAAGATGAGCGTATTAGTTAAATGAGTTTTTTCAGACATTGTGTACAAATTATTGAATATTAATAGGTAATCTCTTCGGCAGACGTTTGTGCCTGCCTTACAGAATGCTGCCTTGCACTAGTTTTTATCATCAAAAGGAAAAAAGCAGACATTCAGTAATTGCCCATGTTAACATAATAATTATTGAAGACCCATGTTTCTAAAATTAGAACATTGCATTTGCTCCAAGGTATGAGAATTGAGAAATATGAACCCCGAAGTGTCGCGTTGATCATTCCGTTAATAAATTTATTACACAATTTAATTTAATAAAAAATTTTCAAAGAAAGTTTGGTATGTACATACATTTGTGAACATTTACATTCTCCGTCCACAAATGAAATTATCTTCATTCGCTCACAGAGATGACTATAAATGAGATTCATGAATCTATACATATCGAGTAATAATATATTCCACATATTACACAGGTAATTTAATTAAGATATAAGGAAGAAGATATGTACAACAAATTAATTCATATTAACAGAAAACTGGATCAGGATCAAAAGTTACAAAACCCGCCCCGCCGCATCACCTCACTCGGTTTCGCCAATTTCTCTGGAATGTACACCTCTCGAAACAATTTCATCGTGTACAGGGCATCCTCGTCTGCATCATGAATTCCACTCTGAATTCTCACACCAAAATAGCGATTCGTAAGCCTAGCCAAAGAAATTGGTAATTTAATTAAGATATAAGGAAGAAGATATGTACAACAAATTAATTCATATTAACAGAAAACTGGATCAGGATCAAAAGTTACAAAACCCGCCCCGCACCATCACCTTACTCGGTTTCGCCAATTTCTCTGGAATGTACACCTCCCGAAACAATTTCATCGTGTACAGGGCATCCTCGTCTGCATCATGAATTCCACTCTGAATTCTCACACCAAAATAGCGATTCGTAAGCCTAGCCAAAGAAATTCGATTGTTTGTCCGCTTCTCCCTGAAGTAATCGTGTAGGTCAAACACGTCAAAATTTGCCTGGCTCATTTTCAGTGCTTTGAAGTCACTCGAGGCACAAACCAGAATGAGCAACTTGTCCGCAAATAACTGTCGAAGCTCCTGCTGAACAATGTGAAGGCGCGTTCCGTTTACAAAGGAGTTATCATGAAAGTTTTTCAGTGCTTTGAAGTCACTCGAGGCACAAACCAGAATGAGCAACTTGTCCGCAAATAACTGTCGAAGCTCCTGCTGAACAATGTGAAGGCGCGTTCCGTTTACAAAAGAGTTATCATGAAAGCCCGTGATGGCATGTAACTCAGGACTTATGTGAAGTCGCTTTTTGTCATGGTATACCGTTCGCCGATAAATGATCCCGTAGTTGTAAGAGCACACGGATACTGTTCCTACAACTCTGTTCCGTCCGCATTTGACCGCCTGGCCAGAATCCGTTTTTAAGGGTCACGTGTTCACAGTCCACGGCAAGAATGTTATTCGGGGAGTAGTGTGACCACCAGCCTTCGGTTGCATTGGAGGTGCTACCACCACCGCCACCATGCACCTTTTTTACATGACGGATGAGCTTCCACTTGTAGCGTTGAAAGGTTTGCGGACACTGATTGCAACAATAGACTTTATGATTCGTATTCTTGGCCTTGGTTGGAGTTGAATTAGCAGGTCGCGGGATTTCAGAGCGAGAATTTTGGTTCTTTCGATTACGGCGTCGGTTTGGCATCTTGATTCTCCGACACTTTAGATTCCAGTGGGATAAATGAAATTGGCTGAAAAAATTAAAATGAACTCGAAGTGAGTCAATCGGGTTATGAATACAGGATGGATATGGCATGGCGCGTGATTTTTACTTTTCCTAATTGCATGTTGCATGAAAATTGAACTTGAAATTAAAGGATATATATGCGTTATACATATACATATATTAGTTAACGTACTATTAATAGATACAAAACACGAATTCATATCACGAAAAGTTACAATTTTTTCTGATCAAAATTATCGAAATAAAGTATTATGCACATAAAGTAGATAGGTAGATACATAAAATAAAATAAATTACCTTTTAACAGTATCCTAATAACCAGTCACAGAAGTCAATGAAAACTACAGTTTGCAGTCTAAACATCAAGAACTAAATTTTCTTATATTTGAAATGTATTAACTAAACAAAATAGAATACTGCAGAAATACTATAAAATGGAATCAAAATGCCACATATGCGATAGAAGTACTGTTCTTCGGTAGCTCCGCTCGGTTCTTAATGCAAGTCAAGGTCGTCCCGACGAATAAATTACGAATCATCGTACGAAACGTTTTTTGTTGTAGAGTTAACGAATTCTTGTTTTATCACATCAACCTTTAGCATTTAAAGATGCAATCATGTAAATATTTGCAATTTGCAATTACAAACGCATATACAAGTGTATGACGATGGTGTATAAAGTCTTTTTATTAAAATCACATTAGGAGTAAGTTAACAAACATGTATGTTTCATACTTGCTTTTCAGTATTCTATTGATTAAATACAAATATGTACCATCGTATTTGCACTATTATTGGGGATTGACTTGTTAAAAAATGCTAATTTATGAAGACATATGAAATGAAATGTATATCTAAAGATATCAGTTTCATAAAAACATTTTGCATTCGGCAAACGGTAGAAACTCAACAGCTCCATAAAATTATATACTTCCGCAGGAAATGTAATAAACCATAAAAACCTGTGTGTAACACATTTATCTTGAAATGGAAAAAAGTTTCCCAGGTGCGATAGAATAAAGCTAGAGAAATGCAAAGCCCAAAAAACCACAGCAGCATATCGGTTCTTACTCATACCTCATGCACCATATAAGTAATCGCATCGTATTATTCGCATCCACCTTTGATGTTTGACTGTTCAACCTGCTTTATAATAATGAGACTTCGGGAAAGGCAAAACACCTTTCTTCCATTTGAAAAAAATGACATAAGTATAGATCAGTGTTAGTGCATTCCATAAGATTTTTGTGTGTGATTTGATAAAAACAAGTCTAATGAAATGGCAACTCGCAACTCGCATCTGGCTCATGCAAGTTCATTAGCCAAAAGAAAGCGTCTTCTCACCTATTATTATTATTTTTTACCTGCTCATGTAATTCAAGTTAAAATGTATGTACATATCTCCCCGTTCATTCTTCAATGCATTTGGAATGGAAAGCCGACCAAAAGCCACAATCTATCATGTTTACACAAGAAACGAGAAGTGATTAAAATCATCAACTAGTTTAGCCCAAAATGATGGAGGAGATGAAAAGAAAATGGGAATGACGACGACGGCGATATGAGAGCGTCTTTTTTTTCTTTCACCAGTTGCTCGCTCGAGGCATCCGATATGGTCTCATGCCTATATGTAAAAGTATCTACATGACGCTGCGAGTGCGGACCATAATAAACTTTTTTTATGTACTTGGCATCATTTTACTCTTATAAAAAATGCAAAGTACCTCTCTTCTTCTTCTCTTGTCTCTGGGGTTTCTGGATACGTGGGTGCGTTGATGATGAACTGAACAATGACTTTTTCGTCAGCTCTCTCTAATCTCTGCACATTTTTTTTAGCATGTAACTCATTATCGTGTAGTCGATCGTGAAACTGCAGTACCTGTCCGTACATCATGTACCCCTTCTGGATTAAAAAAAGAATGAAACGCTTCGCTGAGGAGGATTATGTTTTGTGAATTGTGAGGATCTCTGTCTGTCTTCTTCTTTTTTATATCATTTTGATATTAAACAGTCATTTCTCTCCCCTCTGGTCTCCAGTATGCTTTGGGCTTTCATGATATCTATACTTAATGCGTGTGTGTGTGTGCTTGTGTCTTTGTTGTGGCTGGGTTGCATGAAAGCAGACGTTTATAGCTCTTGTGGTCTGCGTGCCTTATTTCTCCAGGATAGTAATTAGGCTCCGTAGAATATCAGCTTTTAGGGATTTGGTAGGTTGATCACGAGTTGTTGCAGCAAGGCAATTCGCAGGAAGTTCATTGCGCCCCTCACACTCGTGTCGAAAGTGAAATAGTTTATTATAGGGACCGTTGTGGAAGTTGAAATAGTTTTTTTAACCTATACTAATAATACCCCTGAGAGATAGCAGAAAACATGACGGGTAGCAGTGAGTCATCCGCAAGTTCGTATGAACCGAATAAACCGAAGAGTAACAGGAGATTTCGTGTTCCGGTAAGCATTTAGTAAAATACCTATTTTCGTGTAGCATGTTTCTTAAAATCGTATTACATTTTGTCTGAAAAGTTTGTTTTGTGAGATTGCAATATACAGTTTATTGCTTGTAAATATGAAAATAGCCGCATGGATAAATTTTCCCAGAATGAAAATGAATTCGAGTGAAATTATTTTCTTATTAGTGTTTGAATTTTCATGATATGATATTCATGACCTCTTTATCTTAAGTCATGACAGGTTTCACTTTCGGCTGAAGAAGAAAAAGATCAAGTGCTAAATCCACCAGTTTAAAATGTTTAATTTTGTTCATAAACGATTTTGACATGTTCGAGTAAATTTCTCTTTATTTAATAAAAGTTGAAACATTATATAAAAATTATTCCACAATGACTATGTGCGAGTTTTTGAGGATTCATCGGCCAAAACTAAAAATAAGCAAATTCATTTGATTTACCAAAAAATAAAAAGTACAGAAACTACAAGGTACAAAAATAGTGCAAGGTAATGCTAATTTAATTAAAACGAGCAGCGAGACGAAAAGGACGATGACAGCCAAAAGAAGACAGACAAGACAATAATATTTCCTTTTCAAGCCTTCTTGTTGCATTCTTTTAAACTTTTTTTTTCCACGCGATGAGCAATGAAATGGAAGCTTTCGTCTCCCGACTTTTTTCTGCCCTGAAGCGGTTCATTTCATAAGATATGTCGAATTAAAAGCGTGAAGGAATTTCTTTAGACTACTGCTAAAACTCCAATGAGTTTCATATCATAATTGATCTCATCCTCTTCGTTCCTTACTTAATGTCATCCATCGCGAACCGATTAAGCTGACATCGATACGTACATATATTTAATATATATTATGTACATATGCACCAATGCCTACTACATCCATCTTACATGATCCTTATTATCACTAATTCTTTTCCATGAAAAAGTTATTGACGAATGGCAATTAATTGAATCATTTTTCAGAGCAATCCTTGGCTTCCCTACATTGGAGACTTGCGTAGCTCTTGAACGGTACCTCAAGTCCAAGAATGGAATTGCATGGCTTATTCCAAAGTACCTTAATGCATTACTCAGGGGGATTTCTCAGGTCAGTTTTAAATGGAATCAATCTTTAACTCGCAACTAAATACTTTGCGTTAAAGTGTCTCGCATTAGAATTATTAGTCATATGTAATTGGTATTCCGTAACCTAATATAGGTTGTTTTCGCGAATAATCCACTGTCCGGATTAATCATTCTCATTGCTCTCTTCTGGTCTGATGTGTTTGTTGGACTTGCCGCAACATGAATTATTAGTCATATGTAATTGGTATTCCGTAACCTAATATAGGTTGTTTTCGCGAATAATCCACTGTCCGGATTAATCATTCTCATTGCTCTCTTCTGGTCTGATGTGTTTGTCGGACTCGCCGCAACAGTTGGAGCCAGTGTCGCCATCATCACGTCAGCGGTACGATCACAATTTTCGCATAAACAGATCATTTTAAACCAAAAATATTCTTAATTCCTTCCTACATATATGTTGCAAGTGTTTAATACACACTTTTGAAATCAAAGAGAGCAACATCAAACATCCACTTTTACAAGCAAGATTGTCATCAAGTCATTAGATACTCTTTTCGGTAATAATAACACATGCCCTTAATTAAATGATTATGCAGCTTATGAGACAAGATCTCATCCTCAATCGCGGCCGGTTTGACCACCTTCAATGCAGTGTTGGTTGGAACGGTGACGTCATCCCTGTGGACCCCCTTGTACGGAGAAGCTCTCGGCATCAAAATGTGGAGTTTTATCGTCATTGGAGCTGCTCTAAGGTTTGTCATTTCTTTTTTTAAATCCCACGCGTTTCAACAATGACTATGAAATGAGCGTCTTTTTAAGGCCATAATTCAATGTTCATGTCAAATAATTATATCTGTCTTTTCTTGGAATAGTGTGTTTGTCACATCTGCCGTTTCCAATATTTTGTCCTCTTTAAAAACTCCGCTGCCTGGGATAACACTCCCCTTCAACCTCGTCATCATTCTCCTTTTTGTCTCCGCCATGCCCAGGAATCTGCAAAGTAATGAAAAGTCCGTGAGCAATTCAACGAATCCAATTGCATTCAGACTGACACAGGATCCACCTTTTCACAATCGTGTTGATGACAATTTGGGTCAACAGAAAAATTATAGGGATAGTACAGAGCACTGGAAGAATGTCATCTCCAGACAAGTCAGAAAAACTGAAGACATGACGAACACTCCAACCACAGATTTTGGAGATGATAAAGCAACTGAAAATGCTAATAATGCCCAAGTTCTCAATTGGGGCAAGGTGAGACACGCATTTGATCAAGGATATTGCCCACGTGATACCATGCGAGTTGTTTAAATGCAAATCTTTGATGCTAAATACTTCTGTTTAAGATTTTGACAGGTATCATTGTGTCTTCCGGGCAAGTATTCGCCGTCCATGATGAGATTGGAAGTGTTTTAATTTACATAGCCATTATGGTCTACTCTCCCATACTACTGATGATGAGCGTTTTTGGGGCAATACTGGGAACAATATCTGGTTAGCTTTAATTTGAAAACATACAAAAGCAATAATGAAAAACATTTTGTTATCCGCATGGGGCATCGTGAAACTAATTTTTTTTACCTTGAAGGTATTTTCTTCACTCCGGCGCCGTATGAAGCCATTTACACCGGAATCTGGGGCTATAATGGCTTACTGTCATCTGCGTCCGTTGGTGGCTTCTTCATTGTTCTAACGTGTCACAGCTTCTGGAACGCCATGGCTAATGTTATTTTCACAGTTCTCATCCAGCAGACATTGGCAATTGCCTTTGGCTCTGTGAGTACTAATTAACCTGTTGCTTATTTCATAATAGTCTCTTCAGCCATAACATTGTTTTTATGGCTTTTCTCAGGTGAACTTACCAGTCTTCACTTTTCCTTTTGTGCTGAGCACGCTTCTCTTCCTTTCCGTGACCACGGCTGGCAACCATTTGCCGCGGGTGTCTGCAATCTCCTTTCCAGAGATGCATCGATACAACTACCGCGAGGAGAGGAGGATACGGAAGAAGGACAATCAGTCTGCGGGTGTTGTTGGTGATGAGATTGCTGAGGAGAAAGAACTCGTCTTGACAGACGTTAAGGTGATTGACGACGGCGAGAATGTGACGGTGGCTCAGGTCGAGATTGAGACCGTTATGGGCGCTGATGGAGATGAAAGTAATGCAACGAAAGGTGAAGGAGTGTGAACAAAAGTTTTTTTTTTGAGCTGACGAGTTTCAAACGTTGCTTTCATGCTTTAATTCATATATGTCATTCTCATTTCATTAGCTTTAACATTCATTGTGTTCAAATGACTAAACTCGGAATAAATTCGAGTGTTTTCAGGCTGTTATACATATTTTATTTCAACTCAACTAAGAATCTCCTGAATGCTTTAAGAATGAAGTGCTATATGCTTAATGACTTGCAAAGCTTTAATTGTTAAATTGCTGTTAGCATCTCAATAAATTATTTTTACGATGTATGCATTTTACATTTGTATGTGTATTTANTTACATTTGTATGTGTATTTATGATTGTTTTATACTTACTATATATTTCACGTGACTTGAAGATGTCGTTCGTTTTATGAGTTTTTGAATGGAGTAATTTAATTTTATGAAGCAACCGCTTTGAAAATAAAATAAAGTTGCCTAATATTACAATCCATTTAATTGGAAATATGAAGCCATTTCAGATTCAACCGTGAACGTAAAATCTTCATAAAGCTAGTTTAAATGGTGATCAGTTCTATTTGCATAGACCATAAACAGACTTGCATGGTTTTTACGTGTGGATGCTCAAGTGATAAAAAATAATTTTATTTCTCGTGCAGCATCTAATAAATACATTTCTCCAAAAAATACTGGGACTCAATCAACATAACATTTATTTCCACCATATTTCAGATGATAGCCGTGCTGGTAATCAAGGCCAACTTGCTATGGCTATAAGTGCATAGGCTCCCACACGAATTACCTGACCAAGTTTTTTTGTCGCCATCTCCATCGTCCGTGTCTGTAAACACACATACCACATAGGTATTCCTAATTCTATCCCAGGTGCTCACATAAAAAATTAAAGATCATCTGGATATAACAAGATCAGTAAATGACCCAATATGAGCAGTATGTATATTAGCTGGTTTTTAAAACCGCTAGTCTCTCACACTGCTCAGTCTAAAATTAGGACAGACTCCAAACTCTGCTTAAAACCTCCCAAAACTGGAGGCATGCAGAGCAGCAATAATCAGTCAATCATACCGTTTTATCTTTTTACCCCTTCGGTGAATGAAGCAATCCTTTGTGCATTGAGAAACCTGTGAGTCAAAAATGTCAAGACGAGGAGGAAGAAATCGGAGAGAGTTGGTGGGCGAACCTAAAGAAACTTATGTAAGAAACGAAGCATTTTTTAATTACTTTCATTATAGCAATAACACTATAAATTATAAATTACATCCAGAGTCAATGGTATCTTTTGCTTTGGTCACTGCGAACCAATCACCGCATATTTAGACAGCAAAAATGGACTGGCTTGGGCAATGCCAAAATTCTTGAATGCTGTTTTACGTGGCATCGGGCAGGTACTTGAGAAATAGATTTTTTGTACATGTAAAATCTTTTTTTCTGTAATCTTTGGGAAACTTTTTACCAAAAGGTTGGCTTCGCCAACAACCCGTTTTCCGGTCTGCTCATCCTCATAGGTCTCTTTTGGCATGATCTCATTGTCGGGTCGATTGTATTGGGCTCAACTATAATTGCTGTTCTAACAGCATTGGTAAAGCAAAAATTGCATGAAGGAGCTTTCATAATGACAATTATTATTGTAACACTAAATTTAGAGAGAACTCTTTTGGGGTCTCTACAGCTAATGAGAATGAACCCTGCGGATATTAGCTCAGGCTCTTTGACATTTAATGCGGTGCTATTGTCCAGCGTTACCAGTTCTTTGTGGACTCCTTTATATCAAGAACCACTAGGCTATAAATTACTGCTTTTCATCTTTGTCGGCTCTTCTTTCAGGTAACGATATCTTTGTTCCAGACCGTTAAATGTTAAAGAAAAACGCATACCATAACTAAAACTGTTTAAAAATCAATTTTCTACTCTCAGCGTCTTTTTATCCAACGGGCTAACCAACATTTTGTCGTCCTTTAAACCAAGTATTCCAATTTTGTCGATTCCCCTTCACATTCTGATTCTCGCCACCTTCGCCTGCCTCAAACCTGATATCAATGCTGCTGGAGATG
>JAHZMY010001742.1:0-16005 GCA_027743915.1 Seira sanloemensis | reverse complement strand
CTTCTCCTCATCCGACACACACAAAAAACTTTCTCCATTACCTTGTATCAACTGAGGTAAAATGCAACCACTGTATTATGTCTGTATTGTATGTGTTTATTAATACTGCAGAGAATTTTCTTCTTTTCTCATTTTCTTTCTGGAGAAAAAAATGCGTTGTATTCTTCCAGTGGAAAGGAGGAAAGGGTGATGTAGATGTAGTTCTGTTCTGGGAAGTATTCATGCAGCCATCATCATATGATGAATGGAAGTGATATACAAGAAGCACACAGAAAAAAGTACTCCTTCCCCCACAACTTTTCCCTCTATCTTCAAACACACACAAGTGAAGTAATCGCCTTATCTTTCACACTTTATTCCTTTCAACTTAACTGCAATAGAGATGTGAAGAAACTTGTGGAGGATGGAACGGGACAGAAACTACGATGGAAGGGAAAAAATTACTTTTTTTCTAGTGGAGCATCGAGAAATTGATGGGTATGAATAAGCAAGCAGGAGGGAAATGTGCATAATATTTTGGCGAAACGCTACGAAACCGGTGCCAGTTGTAAAACTATCATCATGTGATAATACTTTGCTGATATAGCTTCATTGTATGCAAATATTGATAGCCGCATGTCTGGACGCTGTTTCAGTCGAATAGATCGAATTTTGTACTGTCGAAATTAGATTTTGGACGGAAGAAAGTGTAATGTATGTGCAAATGAGACTCTGTTGTCACAAACTTTAATAATTTAAAGAAAATGTAGTTTGAAAAACAATTTATATTGACATTTTCTAAAACCTGTTTCGACTTTCCTTGACTAAACACGTAATGTACCTTTACTAAGGGGACTCTGTGTTTCCAAACTGCTGGGAAATATCCGGTACTGGCTCCTGGAATGGAACAGCATTTCATACACATGTACATACATACGTACGTATAGATAACAGTACTACTTTACTTGATTGCTTTGCTTCATTCCAGTACCGCTATACATAGTATTATTTAGAAAGTCGTGTCTATTCTTTGCTCATGTTGTAATGTATGTGCAAATGAGACTCTGTTGTCACAAACTTTAATAATTTAAAGAAAATGTAGTTTGAAAAACAATTTATATTGGCATTTTCTAAAACCTGTTTCGAATTTCCTTGACTAAACACGTAATGTGCCTTTACTAAAAGGACTCTGTGTTTCCAGAGCTGCTTGGAAATATCCGATACTGGCTCCTGGAAGGAAACATCTTTTCATACATATGTACCATATGTACATACATACGTATAGATAACAGTACTACTTTACTTGATTGTTTTGCTTCATTCCAGTACCGCTATACATAGTATTATTTAGAAAGTCGTGTCTATTCTTTGCTCATGTCAAGATTGTAGTTTCTGTTAAATTGCTTTTTCCCAGTGTGCAAATTTATCCCCTAATTACCGGCTTCGAGGAAATCCAAAAATGTACATGTCATTTTGGAAATGAGTGACATTCAACCAGCAGAGAATTCATATTTACCATCTTACGAAAAAGGCTTTTTTCTACTTTAGCCGAATGATACACAGCATGCAAAAACAGAATTTTTCTCGCAAAAATGGCAAAATAATTGCGTCGTGCGTCTGGCACATGAGTTTATCCTTCATTTGCACGAGTAAACAAACATGTTGTTGTCATGGTCCGTTCATTTAAAGCAGACGTAAGTTGTGCTCCTTCGTCCTCTCTCACTCACAGCCATATATTTGGCAAATCTCTTGCTAATATTTTTACAGCCCGTAAAACTGCTCCTAAAACACTTCTCATTCCGTAATGAACTGAGGACGAAGACGAGGCTTTAGGTTTGTATCGAACTCGGCTCATTGTTTTACCCACTGACGTAATCATCATGCTCATCCGTCACTTCCAGATGGAACCTGGATGTTGCTCGAGCTCCTACTGACGTTGTGTTTGGCTCAAGGCGAGACATTACACAATGCGGAATTCATGCGAAAAAATATCGCAATATCTTTATGTAAAATCTTAAAACTATTATTTCACTGTATTTATGTGCAGCATTCTCCCAATTTTAATGAAATCCGTGTAGGCGCATATGCCCTCGCCAAAATATAATATTTTGCAGAATCCTTTATCCTTCATTGTGCTGTGATATATTTCACATTTTATTTGAGTCTTCTTTCGAAAGCCTTGCAAAACGAGGATCTTGTAATCAACGGTAAACACAGTTCAAATGGAACAAAAGAACTTTAAAATGGCCACGAGTGAAGCACTTAAATACCTTTATCTAAGCCTTCTAAAACACAATTTCAGTCTGCATAACGTGCTCCCCTCAGCTCTGAGCCCATCCACCCAGAAGAAATGGAAAAAAGGACAAAAAAATTGGTAGTTGGATGATCCAGAGAGATTGTGTAGTATCATAATAATGCTACTACTACTACTACCAGTCCACTATCATATCTTCCAAGTAATTCCGGCACAAGAGAGAAAAATTTACACTAACTAAGTCAGAATAAATCACAACATCGTAGCAGAATTTATTCATGCGGATATTTATTAGACTTGTTTAATAACCCAAGGGAAATATTTTTTAACAGATAATCCTATTATGCATGCCATTATTACCCATAAAGAAACATTACATAAATTATTATTTTTTGCATGGTAGAGATTCACGAGGAAGGCATTACGGGAGAAAGGCTTTTTTTGGCTCCCCGTTTTCACCAGCTACATAGATAATCCTATTATGCATGCCATTATTACCCATAAAGAAACATTACATAAATTATTATTTTTTGCATGGTAGAGATTCACGAGAAAGGCATTACGGGAGAAAGGCTTTTTTGGCTCCCCATTTTCACCAGCTACACATTTACATAGTAGCTAGTCCGCACTTGTGATCTGAAGTTGATGTTGGGAGATGGGCAAGGTACCATTCCAACTTTAATGAAGGCTCTCAAATGTTCTCAGCAACGATATATTTTGTGGGGGAAGCTTATTGTAAGCTACGTTGNAAAGTATCTACAGCTTATTGTAAACTACGTTGCCATTCCAACTAATCTTTTACTACGTACACGCGTGTTAGAGTATTTCCAACTTTAAGTGCTAATATCTATGCTTAGTCAAATGAGTTAGAAGAGTACGTGTGTACTCAGACTTTGAAACATTTTGTATACATGAGTTGCATTTATCAAAGAGGTATAAACGTTGTTTATGAATCAAATCTACTTACCTACATGGATCGTCATGGAATAGTCCTACATGGAATAGTCATTTTAATGTCGTATGAAAGCACTACGCTCAAAATACAAGTTAAACTTTAAGCAATCCTCGGTTGAATGCCATTTTTATGTGAGAAACAGCATTTTATGCGTGCCGGTGTCAAGCTGTCTTTACCCATTGTTAAATGCACATATCCATCACATGACATTTTACTCGCACGACCATCACAATTTCCCATCCCCATAAAGACTTTTTGTAATACGCTCAATGTGAGTGAAATGCGCCTTCATTACTGATTTGCAATGAAAAAGTTTTGATTGGCCTTTTTTATTGTCTTGTAGGGACATGAGGAGCATGCAAAAATTTGACGGTGCATTTGAAATCACTCGAAGAATGAAAGGCACGCACATGTTTAAACACCCCATTGTCTCGAAGAGCATAGAAAGTTATTTGCATAAAGCTAATAAAAAACCTGGGCGATGGGAAAGGCAGAGTGAGCGAGAGCTATTTAGGAAAAAAAGGAATCCTGCAAAAAAGTAGAGTTTAACCCTACTTCCGAAAATAGGTAGAGTCATGTGGTGACTCCTCTGTGGTAATAGAACATAACGGCATACAATAATAATCATGATATTTACAAGTTGTAAGCGTTTTTCTCTCCTTCCTCTGCTCCTTCCTAATGCGGTAATAGTGGCAGTGGTGAAAGTACGGTGGTGTTGGGAATAAACTCGACTTTCCCGGACTCCATGATACCCACGAAAAAAATAAAGTTGATGGCGAATACCAGGACGCATTGTACCAAATTTTTATTGATATTAAAGTTGTGTGTGCATGTGATACATATATAATAGGAGCTTTTTTCCTCTCTCCCTCTCTCTCTCCGTCTTCTCGGCAAGATATCAAACTCAGATAGGGAAATTAATCAAAACCAGGATGTGGAGCCGTTATCAATGACAGAATCGACAAAGCAAATTTTCCCGTTTTACAAGTTTCCCTCGAAGAGAACAACTCGAGAGAACAGTTTTAGCGTATACCTCTGAGCTATGCATCAATGCAAACTTGGGAGCAGTGTGCAAAAGAGCTTGTTCTTTCGCACACATAAATAAATTCATGGGATGTTCGAGAGGAAGCACATAGTCACACCGATAGTAATATTAATAATGTAGTGAAGATTTAGGACTTGAGGCATTTTAACTGTGTAAGCAGGTTTTTTATATTTATGATCGTAAACTGAATGAACTGTGGAGAGGGGAATCGCAGTAAAAGCAAAAGGGGTGAGGCGAGCTTGTATCACTTTTTCATGGCGCAGCCAAAGTAAACACGAGCGTTTTTTGTGGGAGACTGTTTGTTCCACAATGAGCGCGGGAGGATATGACACAGAGTGAAAGCAGATTGGGTAAACATTTTAAAGTTTAGTAGATTCCAAGCATACACATGACAGATTTAGTACAGCCTCATGGAATATGCATGCAGAATGCAGTTTACCTACACTTTATCACCGCTCTCGAACCAACTCTGATTCCAAATACATGCTTCTGAGATGGCTCTGGAAAAGGCAGTCAGCGCGCTTGATGCACTCACTCGCACTCTGCTATATGTATTTGAATGCACTTATCAAAAGTGAGACCTAAGGACTGCGGCAGACACTTGAAGTTACCCGTTTACTGCTGTCAACTCGATTTCTTGTTGTTTCCAATAATTACATTTCCATTTTTGAGAGTTTACTCACTCCAGCCCGTGCAAGGTATTCCGCGAAGGTAATGATTACCTCCTGTCAGGCCCCTTTTTTCATGGTACAAATGAAAAATGTACTTGCAGCCTCTCTTTCCTTACCTCCGCAACTTTCGACTTTGGCAGTAAAGTAATTTTAATTTTTTTCTCTCAGCTGAATCCACCAAAGCCTCAGCAGAGTTTACTCATCTCACGTGTTTCATGAGAGAGAATGTGGATTTTTTCCTTCTACTTTGAGAAGTACAGTAATAGTTGGAAACAGAGGAGTAACTTTTTCTTCATTCGAGGAAGTCTACAATGGAATGTGATAGGAATCTAAAAATCCACGATGAAGTTAAATAAATATAAGTTTTCTAGACGTGTTGATAACATTGAGTCACACTATCTCAAGATGAAAGGGAAAAAAAGTTTTCCACGTTTTTATTTTTCGTGGTGGATATCGGAACGGACATGTAGTTTTGAAGGGATGCAAGTTACTCTATTTACGCTAAAGGAACATTTTTTTCTCGACTTATTTTCTCCATGCTTCAATGCTTCTTTGTAGCACTTTCCAGGTTTACTTGCGTATACCTCCAAGATTTATTGTGAGAGATAGGAAGAGCTGGAAGGGTGATAAAAAATGTTGGGAAATGGTAAATACCACCTTTTTTGCTCATTACGTCTATATTTTACAGAGGAATGTGTAGTCGTAGCTTTTGGAAATGAATTACGGGGAGAGATTGTTTCGATTTACAAACATATGTTGTTTACTTCAAAGAAAAAATGCTATTTTTAAGGTATTAGCGTTTACACTTGTCATATCTAAATTTACTGAGAAAATAAATGTCACACATTTATCTGTCTTTCTGACTCGATTTATCTCGGGATAAAAGAGGAAATGAAAGTATGATGCAGTACATACATAAAGGGGTGATAAGGCATTCCGATCTCTTGTAATTGTGCAAAGGTGCTACAAACGTGTATACTGGCAAGCCGTTGGGGTGGGGTGCAGCGTGCACGCAAGCACACACTCATTGCCTTCAACCCAATTCCCATTTACTGCTATTAAGATCTAAGAAAATTATATTAATTTTTATTCATGTTCCCAATTCCTTCCTCCATTTACGGAGGAAATCACTCTTCACAATGTTAATTTCCAAAGTGTACATATTTCCCCGAACACAACACATATTCCTCCGTCATTTCTCAAGCTCATTTCACGAATTTTTCCCTTAAATTCTCCTGGAAAGCTATTGTGGTGGAGGAAGGGAAATGCGGAGAAAATGACCTGTCAAAGAAGACACCTTAACTTGGAATAAAATATGTGATGTTTTCAAAGCATCATACTCTTTTGACACGCAGCGGTTCTCTACTGATATAAAAGCATGGTCTAGCGATTCATATTCACACGTGCGTGTGCTCAACAACTCTCATATATGTAACAGAGCGGCATATACTTACATTGCTACTCATATCAACTCCTATAATTCTGTTACAGAAGAGCATACAACCATTTCATACATTTTTAACCTGTGTACATGCCATGAAAAAGGGGGCCTTCCAAGTAATACATTGCTTCATTCTTTGATTGTGACAACTGGCAGTTGTGCATTTACTCGATATTATTTCCTCCATAAAAACATTGTCTTGATGGTGGCGATGCACGGAAGGCTAATTTTGAGGGCACTGAATTCCAATTCATTCATATACAACCTTTTTGAAAAAAAAGTAAATGCACCGGGAAATGCGTGAAGTGGGAGATCGAAAGCTATCTCAAAGCCCTGTGTTTTTCTTTCATCCGTGTGATGTAAGTGGGAAAGATGAGTACATAAAATTTGACAGCTACATGCATACATCCGTGAGCACTTGGATATACACATATGATGATGATACGCTTTGTGTGTGAAAAAAAACTTTTTTAAGCTTCTCAACTTCACCAGTGCAATGGTATGGCTTCCCAAAACTCTCCACAGATTTTACCAATAAGTGTTTTGAGACTTGATGGAAGTAGCGATAATGACGAGAAGGAGAAAGATTTTTTTAAAAGTGATTCCGCAGCAAAGGAAGAGGCTGGTGTGATGGTGTTCAACTAAAAATCAATATGAAACAGATTCTTTCTTCTCCTCAGCCAGAGTTTGTGATAATGTTGCAATGGTAGTTTAGCGATCATGATGATGTGGTGGTAGTTGATGAAAAACAATGAGGCAAGAAGAAAAGAAGAAGGCGGAGGCGGAAGTAAAGAAAGAAAAAAGTTTGTATTGGAATGACACTAAAGAAGAGGAGCAAAGAGTCACAGGAGGAAAGTTGCGAGTGTTGATGATCATGATAATAATAGTTCACAGTTACCCAACCATTTCCAGAAGAAAAAAGCACCGAATTATTTTACATTGTCATTTCCTCTCTCTTTCTCTCATTTTCCTTGATGTTGCAAGAAAGCCAAGGAAAAAGTTTGTGTCGCAAGGGTAAAAAATATTTTCGTCGTCCTTCTGCTTCCTCCTTCTCGTCCTTATTTATTCATGAGTAAAGAAATATAAAAATGGGGCCTTTTGTCTTCCTCGAGATTATTCCTCCTCCGCTGGCCCACCATTCCATGACACGGCATCTCTGTTTCTCATTTCTCTGCAAAATGTCAAATATGAATTTCTCTCTCCATTTCTGTCTGGCTGCCGAAAACTTTCCCTTTCGGATGCATCATTTTTATTGGCAATTTTGAGGTTATGCTTGTTCTTAGAGTGAAATATATTTCTGTTCGCTGCAGAGTCCTTTGGTTCCCACATATAGTACGAGTTGCTCGACGTCGAAGGGTGGGAATGAAAATTGAAAAATAAAGTAAAAGTCAAATAATGGAGATACTGATAGCCTCTCTCTGCAATCGTGAATTGAAGAATGAGATTGAGGCTCTTTCTCTTTTCCATTCCTCCTCTCTTTTCGTTCTCTTGAGATTATGTATTTTTTTCTTTCGTTCTCCACTTACTTTCTCGCAGTCATGCGAAACATGGTGCGGGTGTGCAACGGATTTTCCTGAGAAAATTCCTGCTAATAGCCTGAAATACCTATTAGCAAGTGAACGGAATGGAAATGAAAAAGAGATCTATCTTGCCTTGTATCCATCCACTTTTCATTATCTGCTTAAGATTCTCTTTCTCTTCCTCCTTTTTATTATTATGAGAGCCTTTTATTTCTCTTCCAGCCATTTTACCACATGGGAATAAGTATTATAACTGCAGTAGAATAAAAGCTGAAGATTGGAGAGACTCAGGTGTAGCAGATTTTCAAATCTTAGTAATTGCTTTTCATATCGGCTGAAAAATAATAGTTGGAAGCTAGGGAAAGGAAGATATTCTGCCTTTCTCCTCCTTTGTTTACTTTCTCCTTTCCACTCTACCCTGCATAAAACACAGTTGCATTTTATGCTAAGCATTACACGTTCATATCGGCTGAAAAATAATAGTTGGAAGCTAGGGAAAGGAAGATATTCTGCCTTTCTCCTCCTTTGTTTACTTTCTCCTTTCCACTCTACCCTGCATAAAACACAGTTGCATTTTATGTTAAGCATTACACGTTCAACCAAACATTTACTTGAGCTGAACAAAAGCGAAAGAGTGAGGGAGAAAGCTGAAACACAACTGAAGGCAGAAGAAAGCGCGTGAATGTTTCTTTTATCTATTCTCAGCATCAGAAGTCGGAGTTGAGCCTCAGACGGAGCGATAGACGGAGAAAAGAGTAGACGGAGCGATATACACAAAAAACGTGCATGCAAAGCAAAGGGAAAAGCTTTTTCTCTTTTTGCACAAAGCATCCTTTAAATGATTTTAAGCCTGCTTATTCAGGCATTCATTCACATTTCAATGGGAAAATGTGCATTTTAACGCATTGATTTTTTACACACAATCCTCCACATTTTGCCCATACTCGCCGAATCACACGTGAGGAGTTGAAACAGGGAAAAGTCGAAAATGTGTGTACTTGGTCTTATTGTTAGTACTCTTTTGAAACGGCGATTGGAGTGGATGACACTGCTCCGGCAGCGGGCAATTTGGTTAATTGCTATTTTAGCCCTGCTACCATTCTCTGAGTGCACTTAAAATATGAGGCATGTCGCCACATGAACTTGCAAAAGTACGTATGCATGAATCCCCGGAGAGATTTCTCATTTCAATTGTACATTGTCATCAGCTGCTTGTTCGCCGAGGAAATCCACACTTTTTTGTTTGACTCTCCGATTCATGCTTTCGAAAGAAGTCACCACGCTCAACGCTTGCTTTTCTCGGAATGGCTTAAAACTTTCTTGGCATGAGGATTGAGGAATTTCAGAAGAAGTTGAAGAAGAGGAGTTATGGTGAAAGGGAAGTGAGCACACTTTACATCGACGACGAAGAAGAAGATGTGAGCATTAATAAGTATGTGCGTAGCAAATGGTACTCATGCCAAGATCTCTTTTTACCCTTTTCTCACTTCCTCCTTGTTTTCCTTCAGCCTTTAGCAGCTGAAAAGAGAAAAAAACTGGTGGAGAAAAGGAAGCGGTGATTCAGCTGTCTTGCCGCATCATTGGCTCTCACGAAAGGTTTGTTAGCTTTGACAAATCATTTCCCTAACGCTGATGATAGGAAAACCCCGTGTGTCCCTATGACGAGCATTTTAAAAAGGCGGACGATGGTGACACTATCCCAAGAAATAAATTCCTTTTCATCAGATTAACCACTTAAATACCTTTCTGGCCGTTTTCTTTCTGAAAAAAGGTGGAGAGCAGCTTGGCAGGAGAAGGAAAATCCTTCTAGCAAAAGTCCAACCAAAGCCTTATTTTCCTTCAAATATTGAGGTAGAGTTTAAATGGACCGTCCTAAACGGAAAATAAAATCTTTCCACACACACACAAACCGAAGTAAAAATATTTTCAATTCAATCCATTTTCAATGTTTACTATTTCCACTTGAAAGAAATATTCACTAATCGACGCATCTCCTTCACATATGAACACTAAAAGCCATTAAATGGGATTTCTCTCTTTCTTTCTCTGTGTGTCGATACCACCTTCACTCAGCTTTTTTTCTTTCTCTGTGGGAGCAAACAATGGAGAAAATGTATAAATCCTCGAGTATTTACACATCTTCAAGTGAGCTTTCCACCAAAGTCCCAAATAATATTCGAGAAAAACAATTTCATCCTTTTTTCAATATGTATTCTTGTGGGATAGGTAGAGTGCACTTTGTAGGAAAACATTCCTTTTGTAGAATTAGTAATGGGAAATCAGTTACAAAACAGGAAAGTTTTTTTTCTTCTTCACAAGAGTATTTATCTACTTTCTTCATTTCATCGTCGCCTTGCTGGCACAAGGAAGAAAGAACTCCTCATTTTGGATGGATGAAGGCGAAGCACAAAAGAGGAATTAGTTTGGGATACAATAAGTGACGTTCTCAATAGCACGTGGGCAGGCGGAGGGGAAAAGAAATTGCTGTGAAATTTTCCCTCTTTCAAAATAAACACAAAAGTAGTACATTTCTAGAGAATAAAAGTATGTATTCCGAAAAAAAAGTTTTTCATTCGAAGATGCTGAAAACACGTACTGTAAACAATTCTTATATTCCTGGATGAAAACGAAACTTTCTCGAGTCAGAGTCAGGCTCAAACTTGAATGAGGGAACACCATTTGGCGCACGTACGAGAGTAACACGTGCAAGGATGCAGTAGCAACAGCATTTCGCCCTTAATAGATGCAATGCACAATACTTATTTACGAACATTATACTCACACTCGTGTGTGTATGGACCCCGGCGAGAGTTACATCTTCTCATAATAAGGACCTTCACACAAAAAAAGGGAAAGTTTCTCTTCCACTCGTAAAGACCTCTCCGAATGCCATAATAATGACAATGGTTTCCATTTGCACAAGCCCATATAAAATGGAGAATAGGTACCGTGAGCACATCGAATTTGAGTCCCCCTTCTTTTCTTCTTACCCGGAAAAAATGATTAAAGTAGAAAAGCTTGTTTTGTTGTGGTGGCCACTGTCTTCCAGTCATGGAATGGTTTGGTTGTTTTCGGCAGTGCATTGCGCGAGACGCAGTTAGTCATAGTGCGGTTTACCGGTATAATTGAGGATATTATGGATGTCTTGAATGGTCTCCCTCTATTATTCAAGAGTTGCACTGCAACTACACAATGGAATGCAATCGACAGAAATTACTTTTGTGGGATTGGAATGAAGCGGAGGGAAAACAGAAGGACTTGTCTTTTCCTCGCTATAAATTGAATAAAGGATATATCAATACAGAATAATTGCATTCTTACTCCATAGAAATGGATTTCCCCTCTCCGAGACTCGGGAGTAAATGAATGTGATGAACAACACGAAGGGTATGACATTCCCCAAACTTCATTTTCACTGCACAAGGACGCTATGTGTGGGCTTCCACCTGACAGTTTTGAGATGGATAGGTGATTACTGGCGTGTACATGCATTCAGCAAAAGGTCGAGAAATGTTCGACTCGAGTTTCTCCACGACAAAAGTTGGAGGCAAATAAGTTTCTTACTTTTACTTTCTTTCTCCCAAGACAAGGAGTTATTTGACAAGGGAAAAAATTATTCATGAGCCTTGCGTCAACATTCAGTCACATAAAATGAATGAATACATGAGGTAAAACTACATTTGCACGACTATAACTCCTCGTGGAAAGTTTTGGCTGAAGATACGTTCATTTCCAGAGTACTTATTGCACGCATGAACTACTGCTTTATAGATCTTGAGCCAACATTCATTAAAAACTTGCAATTAAAAGGTCACTTATTGCGCCGAGAAAAAGCACGAGCATGGTTGGCAATGTTGACTAACAAGTTTAAACTTTCTGATAAATACCATGACTATATCGCAGGCAAGTTCCAGTTTTTTTGTCTAAAACCAAAAAGTATTCGCTTGACCTCTACGACAAGCCTTCCATTGATACGAGCTACGGAAGTGCGTGTGTCTACAGGTATGTATATGGTGTGGATGCTAATGCTCTGCAATAAATAAATCAATGTGAGGAGAATAATAGACTTGTACCATTTCCTAACATTCATTAAAAACTTGCAATTAAAAGGTCACTTATTGCGCCGAGAAAAAGCACGAGCATGGTTGGCAATGTTGACTAACAGCTTTAAACTTTGTGAAAAATATCATTACTATACCGCAGGCAAGTTCCAGTTTTTTTTTGTCTAAAACCAAAAAGTATTCGTTTGACCTCTACGACAAGCCTTCCATTGATACGAGCTACGGAAGTGCGCGTGTCTACAGGTATGTATATGGTGTGGATGCTAATGCTCTGCAATAAATAAATCAATGTGAGGAGAATAATAGACTTGTACCATTTCCAATAGATCATGTATTTTTTGTTGCTCTGTCACCACTGTCTTTTTTGTGTTCGATGGACCTATGCATGTGAGCGACGATGGTGATGATGATGCTGGTGGTAAGGAGAGAATGGTTTGCCCTTTCCATCTTCTTCCCTTCGTTTCATTCAACCTGTCCGTCTAAAAACGGAGTCAAATATGTCACCAGCTTTTATACTTTTTTGTGTTAATGTTGGAAGTTGTTGTAGCAATTGGTGATGCTGTTCGTAGCCAGAGCTACATACGACCTATCGACAATATTTTTTTCCTTGAGTTTCTTTCTTTACATGAAAAAGTGTGTATCCAAGAGTTTCCATTAACTCTTTGTAAGAATTTCGTTTTCTGGAGTGATGATGTGAATAACCTGACTGTAACACACATGTTTTCCACAAGAGAACTAATACATCTTACCTTTCTTTACAAAAGTTTTTTTTTCTAAAGGGAATGGACTGACTCCGTAAATGGAGAAAATAAACTGGGATAGTATCTACTCATTAGATTTTTTCCTACCGTTTATTTCTTCTTCCAACCCACAGTGGGAGGAAGAAAGTGGACGACAGCATTGGGAAGTGAGTTTTTCGTAGACGGGGAAAAAGGAAAAGTGAATTTATTATTTATCTTTGCCAGTTCGAGAGAAATGATGAAGGAAGAGGAAGGCAATACTTGAAAAAAGTTTGCTTTTGCTGGGAGGAGGAGTCGACAGAAATATAGAAAAAAGGAATGGGGTCCACCGCATACCGTTCTCTCTTTATTTCCAAAATCCACACTGGAGGAAAAGCAGCTTTAATGGGAAATAACAATCCTTGCATCTAAGGATGTAATAGAAACAGCACATGTTTACATGCTTCCAGGCTGTAATCTGTATGCTCCATATAATGGAAAACTTAATTTGTCTCCATACCTCCAACTCGGAGCGCCTACTCACTTCCAAAAAAAACTACATAAGTTAGCCACCACCATATTTAGGTCCATCCAAAAAAAATCCAGCCATTTCCCATCGCACCGTTTTTTGAGGAATAATAAATGCAATACGGAGTAGCCAGTGTGTATCTGTCAGAAAAACGAACTCGCTAAAGCTTCCGATGCGTCACTTTCGCACCAGCAACGCAAGTGTAGGCCAGGTACACCAGAAAGGAAAAAAAGGTATCAAGTTTTTGTAAATTACTTTTCCATCCGTCTTTCTCTCCGATATATCCTGATGGCTTGCAATATTTGAGCAAGGGAAAAAGCAGATAGTGTGGGGGCGCAATGGTCTAACATTTTCGTATTTACTTGAATCATGCAGGCCTACACAAGTGCGTATAATTTCTTGCCCTTTTCGGACAAGAAGTACAATGATACAAAACTTTTTAATAAAATACACACAACTTTGCCCTTATCAGCTTAGGTGGAATGCTCAGCCTTCTTCTCGCAACCTTTCTCCAGCACACGAATTGCAGCTTAAGCGGTCACAATATGAGAGCAGAAGGAAAGTGGTGCATACAACTTTGGAGATGAATAAGGTAAGCAAAATGTCAGCATGCCTCCTCCGCCTCGGGGATAATGGAAAAGTTTTTTCTTCTTCTTTGCATTACTGCAGTTGTATTCTCCGCCTACATGTATGGGAGAAACTTGGAAGGAATCACAAAGTCGATTCGAAGAAAGCATAACTGAAGACGACGTTTGTAATAATCAACAAGACGAGGGAAAAAGCAGCTCAAAAAATGGATGACCTGGCTGACGCAAAGATGAAGATTATGTGCTTTTTTTCAGGAAGTGAATACTGTATTTGTATTCATGAGGAGTCTTCTGCAATCCGATTGTGTGGCCGGCTGTCATTTTTAGACATGTTGGAAGAGTATGCATGAGCATCTCTACCATCCGCAGTTTATAAAGTATGCATGTTTTGGAAAATATGGGCAACACTCGAGTACCTACCCCAAACTGAAAGTGTGTAACTTAACGCTGGAGCAAACAAAATAAAAGATTTTTTAAACTAGGACGTGCTCTCCCTTGAAAATGAAACACACTTGTCTTGCCGTTCTCTACTTAAATTGCCATTTTGAAGACTTTGTAAATTGTGTGGAATATGCACAATCGGACTGAGTCAAATTGCGCAAAGTAGTTCCACTTTTCTTTTTCATAAGTGTTAAAATTTGTGCTAGATAATATATCTTCGTTTACATCAGTGAAGTTTTAATAACTGGTGCAGATAGTGCGTTGTACTAATTCATTTCTACACAAATACTTTATCATATTAACGCAATACAACAGAAATGCAATGCAAATGCAGAACAATTAATAAACTGCTCACTCCAGATTCAGCAGAAAATGCGATGCAATAATTTATTGCCTCGAAGCCGGAAGCCTTGACGTTGTTATTGTGTCCATATTGCAAGCAAACTCAGCTCGTGCAATGCCGTTTAGGAAAGAATCACGCATTAATCTATGTAAAATACTGCTTTCTAGAGAGGCTTTGCCAATGTCTGAAATCTAGAATAGCGTAACAAAGTGACTTTACATAACCAAAGAATGCTTAAAAATATAGGTAAATTGCCAAGGAAACGGTGTGAAATATCTTTGATTCTGAACTACGATTTTGAAACTCTGAAAACGAGTAAGAATTTGAGTTGCCGTTTGAATGTGTTTGAACTCACGCTTTAAAAGTGAAAAAAAATATGAGCTTTGGATGATAAACGAGAGAAAACTTTGCATTCCTCCCATTTCCATAAATGATTTTCCTCTGCACGCCTAATGCAGCATTTATTGATTTTCGTAGGGAAAGGCTCCTTCTTATAGCCACTCAACCATGTTGAAGTTTTGTGTAATTTTTAACCTAATATATTTTAGATTAGGTATTGACAATGTGACATGTGGGTGGGCAGAAGGTGCACATTACCACGAGAGTTTGTGATTATTACGAGTTTGTACTTAGGCATTACTTACCTGTTATACAGTAGGAATGAGATAAGAACGAAAATTGACGCAAGGAGATCCGCACGCCCGACAATTCCTGTCACCTGTGAAAAATGAGGAATCCACAAGAAAAGAAAACTTTAATACCATTTTACCACACATGACAATCTAAATTACATGGGGTGAAAGGAAATAATGGCTTTGGAGAAAGCAATACTACACCACCAGCCCTCTTTCTCTGTACTTCTCCCACTTGTTTATTCTTCTATTTTTTAAATTACCAATGATAATATTTGTTTATTTCGAGCTGCAGAACTGAAAATGTACATATTTACACATGCAAAGTTCGTTGTCCTTCCATTTTTAGAATATGAAATGGGAGAAAGAAGAGTCTTCAAGAACATGCCCAAAAATACATTTTTATTCCAAGTTTTCTCGAAAATGACGTGGGCCCAAAAGATGAAAAGGAGTTGCATAAAAGGCGTTGTTCAAGGTACCAAAAGTATCCATGCATTGAGGCTGTAACATTACAGTGCAACCTCTCTACAAAAACTCTCCAATATCAAAAGACGTATACAATATTTTTTGTCGTTTAAAAAAATTATTTCGTGTATAGAACATCAGGCTAATTCATTTGACATTCTCATCCAACGATATAAGCATACAGATTTCAGTTTTAAGAAACCGCTCACGGCGCCCCAAATTACAGTTCTTCGGCGAGGTTTACTCATAGAGAGGCTGCGCTAATGCTTGTAATTAGAGTCAATTTTGTCATATAAATCTGTTGAGAACGTGCACGTCCTCAGATTGGGCAACTCAGCCAACTTCATTTTCAGCATATAAAGG
>JAHZMY010001741.1:0-12597 GCA_027743915.1 Seira sanloemensis | reverse complement strand
CTTTTTTAGTGACGAAAGATGGAAGAGGTAATAATCCTCGCGGTACGTAATGAAGAGATGATAATATTTTAATGCGATGATAAAAGTAGGAGCATACGCAGCGGTTTCCCTACAGTAAAAAAATCATATTCAAAAGTCAAAACTATATCCCTGTATTATGATTTTAATAGGGTTCTGTACTCCCAAAGTAAATGTCTGACGTGCATTGATGATTGAAGCTCATTAAAATTCAAGCTTTGTCACATATGTATCTGCATCGGAATGCTAGAGTCATCGAATTCCGGACGAGGTGTTTTTGTCAGTATGGAAAATCGACTTCCTTCACTGGCATAAGTTGATCTCTGTCTGTGGACGTCAGCTCCATAAAAATGTCCTTATCTCAATATATATGTACATATGACGCTTGTGATGATAGTAGTAGGGCTTCAAAAGTCACGCTGGAAGCTAGAGAAGGAGCAGATTCCTGAAGGAAGGCTAAGCACACTTTTTGATTTATGGAAAATGCAAAATGGCTCTCTAAAGAGTTGGGACTGAGAGCTTCTCATTTTGCCCCATTATTGTGAGTCTCCCAAATTGGCATTTCCTTCTAGACTAATCCAGTCTGACAGTGACAATAATTGCTTTGTAGTTATCTTGACATGTGTTAAGCTGAGATTAATCACTAATCACTTTATCCCAATAATATTTATATACCTTTAAGTTGCATTTTTTTTTGCATTGAAATCAATTAATTCAAAGGCTACCACACACTTAAACCCATTCAAATCATGAACTAATAATAAACGTGCTCCCTTCCTTTTTAAAAATTCCTATATAATTTTTCAATTCCTTCCTAGGTGCATACACTTGTAATTATAAATATGTAATTGATATAACTTTTTCCCTAATGCAGCACACAAAACGTTAAAGTAAATTTTTGAGCCAGTGTGCCAAAACAGCTAGTCTCATAATTCATTCACCATTTTCTAAATTGCCTTGCACTTTTGTGCTCAAACGCCCGTGACCCGCGCTTGCGCTCGCACACTTGCTCAGATGTAATATAATTTCATTTAGACATATTTTTTTACAACAAAATAAATTTTCTGTACAACATTTTAAAAATGTTTGCCAAAAAAGTGCAAAAACAGTGTGTTTTCTTATCTCCTTGTTTCCTTCCACTTCCTCCTTTTTCCTTCCTTCTTTTTTTATGTATGTGAGCCATGTTTCGAACCAAACATGAAAATCAATTTTATTGTTATCGAGCTCATGAAAAGTATTAAGTTTTTTGGGAGGCGTACGCGGTACAGTGTATATATATCGGCGTGTATTACTGATAACTTAATGATAAGGCTAATGCTACGTTAGAAAAAAATGCTTTAGATTTTTCAAATTATGTATTATGCATAATACATTTTATAAAGCCAATGTTTTGAGCTGATCGTAACATGACTAATTTAGAAGAAATAGTGCGTATAGCTAATTCATTCACTGATATCATCATAATTAAAATGCATTTTTTACACAGAGATAAGAGGCTGCAAACAAATGTAATAATTTTTGGTCTTGTCCAAAAGGAAAAAAGACAACTCCCATAAAACCAATGTTGTACATTAATCTCACAAATGCATATTATGTAATATATTTATGTAGCAACTCTATTTATGGATATAAAAGGGACTGCCGACTTGTAAAGGAAGGATGGAGGAATTCGACTAATATTATAATTTACTAATTTTAATACATGTGTACTAATACACTGTAATGATTATTATTAAATATATTAAGTGGTGTGCGTAAACAGTTTCATTTTTTCGCAAATTATCGAGAAATAGGTATCATTTGCCAAAACTTTATACATACTTATATATGGCATCTTGCCTTCCTGTTCTTCGTCCACCTTTAATTGTGGTCACTGGCTACTATTACTTGGACTACTAGACTCTGAGATTGGCATATCCTGTTAAACACTTTTTCATACCATCGGGTTTGACTCAATTTTTTGGATACCCTAAATTTGCCAAATGTAATGCATCGCAGGATTAACTCGCTCATTTACTCGCTTTTTTCTGGCCGGCTAAACCAAGCATGGTGGGCTTGACTTGACAGCAAGGTGCTTATCATTGGCATCACCCTCTCTATGTGAGTGTACATACATATGTCGTTTTTAAAGGCTGTCTCATTTAAGACTGTTGGTAGAAAACGATTAATTTGTGATCCGTTCAATTTTGGCTTGAAGAGCAGAAAAAGTGGTGTGAAACGGTCGACGGAATTTTTTGGTATAAAAGTTAAGTCACCCTCGAGGTTAAGTCATCAGTCAACTTGGGCTCCCCACAAAGACAAGAGCGGTAGAGAAAAAGGAAAAATAGAATCATTTAACAGAAAAAAATATTATTTTGTGCTTCAGTGTGTGTAAAACGCAATTACAAATCAGTTACGAATTCGGAAAAAAGTCTTTTATTTGAGACTCTTACAAAATGGCAAAAATCGCTCTTGCTTTGGTAAGTGGATTCGAAAGTGAAACTTTAAAGTGAACAATTTTTTTAAAAAGTGTGCATGAAATTCAGAATCAATTTCTCATTCATTACTCAATCATTACTAACAGATCCTGGCTGTTGCCGCCATTGGCGCCTACGCTGGACACGTTAGCCACGGCCATGGTCACCATGGAGGTCACCACGACGCCGGGCACGGCTGGGGATGGGGGCACCAACACCAAGGCTGGGGATGGTCTTACCCAAAGTACAAATACAGGTATGCCCCGCAAGAACACTTTGCCTCTAATTCTGTAAGACGCTATAAAAATTATAGTCTAATTTGGATCAATTCTTCTTGAAGCTATGGCGTCTCCGATAAGAGGGAGGATTCAAGGCTCAGGTCCACCGCACCCCCTTGAAGCACATCGGCTGGGGCTGGGGACACCATGGCCACCAGGGCTAAGGGCAAGACGAGATCTTTTGGAACGATCTTTTTGTGTGAATCTAGTCTGCATCAATGCAACGTAATCCACCTTTTTAAATTTTCTTCCCTCAACTTTCAACCTGCTGCTACACTGTTTCTTTTGCTGTCAACTACTGCTCCCCCTACCACATCTTCCTTTCTTTGTCATCCCGACATTTCCTGTCCTGTCTCCAACCTTTTTTAACCCGAATCCCTCATTTCCTCCTTTCTTGTTCTACCTATTTCAAATCCTATTTCAAACCTTCTTTTCCATACCTTATTCCCTCTTTATATCCTTCTCCTTCCCTCACTTCCGGTTTCTTTCCCTTCCTCCTTGTTATTCTTTTCCTTGATTCTTTCCATTCCCGTCTCCTCTTAACCTGACCTTTGCCCCCTTTTCTATTTTTTCTACCCTTTTTGAGTGTCGTTTTTTGTCTAGTCATCTTCCACAACCAAATAGATTTAAGTTAATTTACATAACCTTTGGTAGGCTGGTACTACTAATCAACCTTCTTCCAACTCCTCTTCTCTAGTCTTAACTTAAGCCAAATAAGCTTAAACTCTTTTACTTGTTCAATCCTCGACATTCTCAAGCTGGTCTTTTGAATTTCCGCCATTTGACACTGGCAGTGCTTTTGTCCTTTACAACTATTACTATATATGCAGGTTCCTTTTAGCTTTCACTGGCTGAATCGCTTTTGGGGATCCCTTTTTATTACTTCTTGTTTTTTTTCTTTTGTGTTCTCTGTTTTTATGCTGTTGTCTCTTTCTTCGGTTGCACTGTTGCTGGATGATGGTGCAATGCTAAATATTTTAAAACATTTTCCTTTTTTCGCAAAACCCGATCTTATTTTAAAAACCCAATGGTATTTTTTAAATGGAAACCCATTAACTCATGCAATGCAAAAGTATTACAAACATTTTTTAAATTGATTTTTAAAAAGTCAAAAAATAAAGTTTAGTTTTCAAGTGCAGAATGAAAAAATACACATCGCATTTTGTTGCATTTATTTCATCATGTCATATAATTTATGTTTCATCTCACTCCCTTCATCCCGAACAAAAAATATCCGGCTCCGGCGGATCAGACCAAATTGCTAAAAATTTGTGTAATGCAATTTGCATCCCATTCCCAATTACACAGCTATCAGTAAACAGGAAGGAAGTGTATAAACCCAACGTGTGCTAAAAAAATATGCACTCAGGTACGCGAAACAAAGCACGAGCTTAATTGAACAAATTGATAGTTTGAATCACAATTTTTATTGCCTCACAAAACGCTATATAGATTTGTAGTATTACATACTTCCTTCCTCTTCTGCTGTTGTACAAAAATAGACTCCTTCAGAACAAGAGGTAAATTGAATGAGTACATGAAGCGGAAAAGTACCCTTGCCCTTCATTCATCTGTGAAAAGCTTGCAGATCTTCACCTCGTCCTAAACAACTAGTCGGACATAAGTAAAATGAATGTACGAATGTACATAGTAATTTGGATTACAACAAAGCACAAGATATTCATGCGGAAGGAAATTATGATTGATTTGTAATTTAGACGTGAGGAATGCAAAAATACTGAAAAAGTTTTTTTTGGTTATAAAAATGTAGGATGATTGCAGAAATTTGGAAACCTATTCTCTCTCAGGTTTAAATGAAACATTTCGATTTTTCTAAGGGTATGTTCAAAGTTGAAATCGATCTCTGAACTATTCTCGTCCAAATTGGCCATACTCGATTTTACTGGTTTGCTAATTCTTCATGAAAATTCTGATAAAAATCTACAAGATTTCATTGCACATTTTTTCTATCAAGTGCGCATCATTGCACCACACTCTTCAATTAGTTGGCGGAACGGCAAAGAGGAAGAAAAGGATTTCAGGGTCTGAGGTAGTAAAACTATAAATCTTGGCTTGGAGTTTGTAGGAGCTGAGCTTATCTTCTAAATTTAATAATTGATTAGGATCAATTAGAAGATCAGACGAAGCTAGACTTTTTTGTCTGTTAAAAAATTGGCTGGAAGTTGCATAAGGAAACAAAAGATGTACATATTTAAGTATTGATATCTAGCACGCGTGTACCCAACACTCCCAATTAGCTTTTTGATGAGATCCGCAAAAAAAGAGTCTAGGTACATACATACATACATCATCCGTACAATTGTTGCATTGTTTTTGCATTATGCTTGAATTTGTTCGCCAAAAACTATAATTTTAGCATCATTTAATTGATTTATCACTTAGGTACATACATACATCATCCGTACAATTGTTGCATTGTTTTTGCATTATGCTTGAATTTGTTCGCCAAAAACTATAATTTTAGCATCATTTAATTGATTTATCACCGCGTCTGTAAAATGTAGGCTGGAGTATGGGATAATGGAATGGCGAGACAAATTGGATGATGGTATTTTTAGAAAAAAAACACAAAAGGGGAAATACCTATGAAAGAGACAAAAATCCTTGCTTTTGTGATGTCCATAGTCAATAGTATTATAGTCAAATTTTTAATTAAAAACTACTAAAATTGCGAGTAGGGACTAATGTCATCATTCGCCATTTCATAATGATTATAACGTCTTCAACAAAAGAAGGCCTCATTCTCAGCTTCTTTTGAGGCAGAGTTAATCACAGGCGCTAATTTGTCATTTTTAAATATGATTTAAGATTGCATGCTAACCAAGTGTGCACGTTGAGTATATACTGAAACGTGTACTGAGATATTTTAAAATTCTGCACAATTTGCAAGTACCATGTAGTTGTATGTATGTATGTAAAAGTTTTTTTTAAAGTATAAGTTTAAGAACATTTAACAATTTGGCTTTTGACTCTCAGTCCGTGAATGTCATTAAATTAGCATGCACTTTTTATTTCCAAACCTCTACTTAAAACTGTTTATCCATTTGCGGTCGAGGATAAGATTGTGTAACCTGCAAATTGTTTTGAATAAAACCATGTCATTTAAATTGACGTGACACGGGAGAAGGTTACTCCATTTCAAGACAAGTTTAAACTTTTATTTCTTTAAAAAAATCAGCAGACCCTTTTTGTCAACGTGTCATGTCGTCCCATGATGAAGCTCAACATCTCACTCATTTCCACGCTCTTTTGGCATAATGCGATATATAATTCAGCGGCATATGTACGTAATAATTTTTTTTCAAAAATCTTAATTACAAATTGCGTCACGCTTCAAAGCCCCCCAAAACTACCTACGTATCTACATGGCACCAGCTCAAGAAAATATAACAAAGGCAAAAAAAGTGGTTATCCAAGCCGACCCATATCAAGAAATAATATCGTACTTAAATGCAGTCAAAGTCTCTCAGTACCACGTTGGACGGACACACACGTCTTGGCATTGTGGTCAAAGACAATTGACTTTTCCAAGTGACGTCTGCTGCACACCTTGTGTTTGTGTTGCCCCGAAATAAAAAAAGAGTCGTAAAATATAGTTCCAATTCTAATCTCTCACTTAGAACGTCTAATATGGAAGTTGAACAAGAACCACTTGAGGAGAGTCTCTCGTCATTTCCCAACATGCGTCTAGGTATTTGTTTTCGCAATAAAAAATATATCCATCTTCTTTGTCTCTCTCGCTCAAAACCACAAAAGCCGCACATTTGTGTGCAGGAGCACCTGTTGTATCGTAAACGCTAATCTCAGCCTCATCTTTTTTAGATGAAACGGCTGTGAGGATAGCTAGTGGTGATAATGAAAGACCAGCTAATTCTCTCTATTTGATAATATTTTAACAGCTTCCTCTTCACCCCTTTATTTGCTCTGGTCAGCGGATTTTAATAAGCATCAATTAAACAGCAAATGGGAGGACTTACTTGTTAGATACACTTGTACACATGCATGGGGAATGCACTTTTGTCTCAAGGATTCCATCCATTTTTTTGTGTGAAGAAGTACCATAGAATAAGGGCCTGTATATGCCTATGCCTACATACCGGTATAGTTTTTTTTTGGATGGATGTATTGAGTCATTCTCGAACCTGAATAATAATATACATAATCTGTACTCGCGTTCTCATTGTTCTTTTAAAAAATTAATTCGTTAAATCATGAGCATCATGAGCGTGTAATTCATGAGGCAATGTGATCTTCATCAGGGCTTTGAAATATGCAAACAAAGGTTCACTTCGTCAACAACAAGACTAATACTATTTTTATGCATACAATTTGAACAATGAGTACAGCATTGTTACACGTTTGAGTACGCAGGATAAGTAATAGCATCCTGCGTTGTCCTTTGACCTCTCTCATCGGCATCAGATATCACAAAGTCTCTCTCTCTCTCTGTCTGAAGAGATCCCTCGGCGTATAGGGCTTTTTTTGTCGAGTCCATTGTCTCCGTCTTTCTTGTCAATTTGTATGCATAGGGGGGAGAGGGAGGATTGAAATTATTTTACTTATTTATTTACCGCTGCCGATGAAAAAGTGGCAGTTAGTTCCTTCCTACTTCCATCTTGGAGCACACGTGCGGTGTCAAGAGTAGATCGGGTAGAGTAGTAATATAGCAGTAGTAGTGGAACTATTCTACAAGAGTGATCCGATAAACTAATCAATTAATCAAACTTATTTGTGGAATTATTGAAAAATTGGAAATAATGGAGAAATTAATTACTCTGGTATGAAAAGGCATATCAAGAGAGTGCTTAAACTTGCATGCATATTGTGAAGTGACTAAACGAATTTGAATTATGTATTTGTCGGTTTCCAGTTCGTCGTTGCTGCGTCGATAACTGCAGCTGTCGCGTGTAATAAGGGGTACGGGCATGGCTATGAAGAAGGTTTCCATCATCAAGCCCACTGGGGGGGAGGTCACCACCCAGCCATAGTTTTGCCTAAACCAACTTTGTTCCCTAAATTAAAACAGGTACATACGATATCATGACATATTTTATAATTGATTCCATTTCATATCCATTCCTTCCTCCCAGTCCCACCTGCATTTCTATCAGAAATCCACAGTTAATTAGAAAAAAAACTGTTTTTCGCTTATCAGTCTAAAGATTGGATTAAACTCTATATTCAAATTTAATTAGTATTTCAATGAGTAAATATTTGCAATTGACGCTTGCCAGTCCAAAAAAAAAGATTCAAATGCATGGTGAATACAATTTATTCTCATATGAGAAAAAAGGAAATGATATTATCACCTTTTGAAAAGAATGGATTTGAAATGAGATTCCAATAAGTGTGGAATTGATTCTTATGTGACATTCTTGGGTGTAGGCGTATATTGACGGGAAATTTGTCAGTGAACTATCATAAAATTGTGGGTCCCAGTCTCAAGCCACTGCCTTACAAGAAGGGAGTTGGATGGATTTGGAAAGACTGGCATCCTGGCCACAATGAAATTGTAAGCACGAGAATTTCAAAACTTTATAATAAGCGACGATATTCCTCTTCTCTTTTAAATCCCAGCACGCGGTCACTTCCTTCCCTTTGTACATGTCAATCCCAATCCTATATAACGATAAAGACCCACATATTTTTAAAGTTAATCAATTTAATGTCTTTACTTAAATCAGCATCATGGTTATCACGGACATGACCACTTCTACAACTACCACCACGTTGGAAAGACTGGATTCTTGGGCGGCAAGCACATTGGCTACGGGAAGTCGTTTGGATACGGCAAAGGAATTGGTTATGGCAAGGGTATAGGATTCGAAAAGAATATCGGGTTCGAGAAGGGGCTGGAATTCGGTTACGGAAAGGGCTATGGGTATGGCCACCTTCCCCACCATGGAGGACACCTGGGAGGTCACATTGGTCCTGGAATAGGTCACGGCATAGGTCATGTCCCAGTCGTTCCACCAGTCGTGACAAACACGGTCCATGAATCCGTCAGCGTCGTTGGAAAGGGAGAGCCAGGACTTCATCATGGACCAATTGGACCTGTTGGGCCGATAGGTCCTCATGGCTTTGGAGGCATTCCTGGCTGAAACTTTGAAGGGACCCAAACCTTGTAGAATTTGAAATGTATTACACACAGATCATTGTTTTGTTTTAAAAACATTTAGTCCAACCATATACTCAATTAGTAAGTTATTCTCACTCAAAGACGTACATAGACTGCTGACGTGAACGTGATCATAACTAAAACTTTACTAATATATATTTTTATATAACTTAATTGTACGTGTTTGACTGAACCCTGAGCGCTAAAAGGTTTTGTAGATTTTCACGTGCATTTATGTAAAAGTCAAGTGCGGTTCACTCTCACTTGTGAATATGTTTAGCCTTTATCATAATTTATTGTTTTCGGTTAAGTTAATACCTATGTAAAAATTAATGGAGGTGAGGCAGATTATACTCGGGGATTACATCAATAAATTGTAATTAGGTTATACCTTGACTCAAATATAAAGTACATACGTGTAAAGAATTCAAAATTGGTTTTTGAATCAAAAATGACTCACAAAATTTATGAAAACCGTTCTACCAATTACGAAACCCTCAACCCAAGTCTTTTACAGAGATGCTCAATTACATAATATACAAAAGCTAGTTATAATAACAATTATTCTATGTATGAAATTTAACAAATGTTGGTGACAACCTGGAGAGTTTACACTCCAGCCAGCATGTAAAAAGGGACGTATCCAGTTGTAAAATGGAAATCGAAAGTATTACCTAATATATTTAAAGGTATTTGCCCAGCAGGATAACAAATACTAGGTGAGTCAATTGAGCTCAATCATCCTTGTTTGTTAATCTTGCAAAGCAAAAACTAGACTCGTTTTTATTATATTTAAAACTGAAAAAGCAACACTAAATTTGTGAGAACAAATTAGTTCTGTGCTGTTCAATAAACTAAAATACAAAATAAAAAGTGCATCACATCCAATGCATTTTATCGCATTATTCTTCAAAAATGAAATTGGCACTTGCTAGTGGACAAAGTGCAAAATTTAAGAACTAAAGCCCAAAATAAACTGCAAAAAATCAGACGAACCAGTTTATTTTCAAACTGCGGCAAACGCTGTAAATTTCTTAAATACATAATTCCCATTTTCACCTGTGCACGTGCACAAAAATATGTACATAATTTTACAAAAAAAGGTGCACCTTCCAATCGAAAACGGAAGTGTTGTAGAAGCTAGAAAACATCGTTTGAATCCTAACCGCTCCACCTTTGCCAGTGCCATGTTCTCAGTTTGCACGTTTGTTTCATCCTCAGGCTAAAAAAATTGAACCCTTATCATGTTATCATTATTAATTGTCATTCCACACTTACTATATTATCCCTCCACTTTTGTAGATAAGAAAGTAACAAAAAAGCATATAGTAATGTATGAGTGAAATGACGCATTTCCTTCCATTTTCCTTCCTCTCACAGACAAATATCAAACTTAAATTATCGCTGCAAAAAAAACTTTAGCTTGCACCTTTATCTTCGATCATACTATTTAACGCCATTTATACTGGTCAGTAATTATTAACAATCTTTGAACATTATTTTTGATTTTTTGTGCATATAACAAATTGACTGTATTAATTACGACATCCTTGAGTCCCCCCAAAACCTCGTACCTTTTTGGTGCTGTGTAGCATGCAAGGTGCTCACTTATGAACTTGAACCGTTGAAAAATGCTATTTTTTATACATTTGTATGCGTCCAAAAGCTTATTACTTGTTAAAGTTATGCTATTTAGTAGCACCAGATAACTTGGCTGAGCATGACATGCGATTGTATGTATCTACAATTTACAAAGTGTGTTTTGGCTTATCAAGTCAACAAAGTTTAAAATCGAAACAGATTTTTATCGCTTTTACCAAAAAGTGCATTTTTTACGATTTCTGGCCATTTACATGGTTTAATGCCCATAATTATGTCCAAACATAGGTAATTACTTCTTGTTTGTTTCGCCTTATTTCGTACTCCAATCTTCAAAAACATGATAATGCCTATACGACGCCATTATAATTATAACTTAATCAGAGTTTCTCGTATTATGTTACATGCTTGACGAAGGCGATTTTTTTGTGATTCTAGAAAAAAGTCACTGATTTGGTCAATGATAATCATTTTTCATCAAGAGCGCGTGCACTTTTGTATAAAAGACATGCGACTTGGATTAATTCAATTCAGTAGCTTAATGGCTTCATATTGGTGCGGTGCGGTCGCCAGAGCTCATATCCGGAAACATACATGTGTGATTTAAAAAAAATAAACTGCCTTTGAGATTTTGTGATTCTTGAAAGTTTAAAAGTGCTGGTTTTAAGTACATCAAAGGCAAAAAAAATAAGGAATTCTGCTCTCGGAAGGAAATTTTCAAGCAGAATGACCGGAAGCTTGTGGATCATATCGGTATACATTTGTACTTTGTACTTATACGCTCCGGCTAATTTTTTTGACAGAGTTTCTAGATATCAAGTGATTTCCTGCAATTGCGATGGATTCTAACTTGTGATAACTTTTGTCAGGCACTGCTCGTTTTGGGAGTGACTTGGGCATCCGCGGCACCGCAAGGCGTTCAGGACGGACATCACCATCATCACCAGGATTATTATGCCCACCCAAAGTACAAATATGGATATGGGTGAGCTAATCATGAATTCGAAAATGTTTAATGAGAACATTTAGTGGGATCTTCTTTTGATCACCTCCTTGTCATTTTAGGGTGAAGGATAGCAAAGGTGACATAAAAACGGCTGCTGAGTGGAGGTAAGCAACTAAAGACAAATATCCATTCATTAAAAGCTCAAATTCCTAAATAAAAAATACTCCTCCATCATCAGAGATGGAAAGGCGGTTAAAGGTCATTACAGCTACCAAGCCCCGGACAAAAGCTGGGTCACCGTAAATTACGTCGCAGATGGTATAGCAACATAGTATAAGACTTACTTCATTTACAAAACCAGATGCAAATTATTTTATATACATGAGTGACTCCATTTCAATAGAGAAAGGCTACAGGGCGCAGGTCCACCGAACTCCAAATCTGCACCCAGCCGTTATTGGGCACCACTCGGCCTAAAACTTTAGGCTTACCTCGGGTCAAGGAATATGAGTTTTATTCCAACAGAATTATTTCAAACACGCTTTTTACTCCTTTGGCCTTCTCAACTCTTTTAATAGCTCTCGCTAATCTCTCTGTGCTTCAATACTCTTCAATCTACAGCGTCTTTCAGCTTCAACTAAGTGCTAATTATGGTGAAAGTGCATGTCTGTAGTTTCTTCATTCGAGCTTCTTTGTGCCTAAGTCCCTCCGATTTTCAGTGTAGTTTTAAAAAAATACTTTCCCCTTGTGTATATTTATTTCCTGCTTACCTGTCTCGCCAGAGCTTGTAAATGAACAGTTCTAGTCATCTTCTTTAGTTTTAGGCAGTATTTTCCGTTTCTGTTTTGTTCTTTGTTACCCTTTTTGTTTAAATCTGTATTTCTCTTTTCTTCACCATATCTTATGCCATGCCAATGTGATTTACAAACGTTTCACTTGTAGCGCTGCTTTGCAAAAAAATGTGCAATAATGCGCGAAAACAGTATTTCCTGTTATGGACAACTTTCAGATTTGAAATTCAAAATTTCTTCAAAAGAGCAAAAATTTATTGCATAAAATTATTCTTAAAAAAATGCGGAATAAAAAGTACAGTATTAATTTCAACCGAAATACATAATCTCCATTTATTTTATAAATTAGCCTTGCACCTCATAATCAGCT
>JAHZMY010001740.1:0-10803 GCA_027743915.1 Seira sanloemensis | reverse complement strand
AATTACGTGGCAGTTTTTTGCCAAAAGTTGGCATAATTTCTGAATTATCTCTCATGAATAAAGAAGTATCCAGACTAGAAATATTCATGAGGAGGCTTCCAACCGTGGAAATTTGTAGGTTTAAAATAATGTTACATGTAATTATCACTGCCTCTTTTAAATTTTTATTTGTTTTTAAAGGCCCGATTTTCCTCATGTAATCAAAGTGTCATTATTTTCAACGTTGCCTTAATTTTCTCGGGAATGAGGACAGTAAAAAACTAAGCCTCAAGAGACTGATTTGAGTTTACTACTGACTGTAAAAATGAAATATATATGTGCAAGTGTCTGTTCTTTTTTTTCTCACGATATTCCCCACTCGAGGAAACATTTACTGTTAAATCTGAAAACATTGCAAAATAGTGGGAAGGGGGACGCAATCAAGTTGTTTTTATGTGACTCTCCTCGTTTCTGTGTAGTCAAAACAGTGTAAAAGAATTATTCACAATATTTTCTTTTAAATTTTAAAAAACAATTTAGATTATGATGAGACTAATGAACTTGGAAAAGTGAATAGACGATGCATAATTGACAGTGCGAATCACAACCCATAGCAAAATGGGACGTCTGTGTGTGCGATGGGGCGTCTTGAGACTACTTTCTCCGAGAAAGTGGAAACAGCTTACCTCGAATGCGGACGTTGCTTAGCACCGCTCTATTTCATGGAAATCAATTTTTGTGCTACATAACGTCAAAATACTTTAGTGCAATTAACATCTGATTAAAAAGTTTCAGAGTTTTATTCTGACAAAAGTTCTCAATTTCCGGTATAACAAAGGATGTTCTGAGAATGAGAGTTCTCCATCTTTGAATTGTAGGATTTGATCTTTACCAAAGAAAAAATGCGTGAATCCGTTCTTCCGAACGGCATTCATCGCATATCTCCTATACTACGGAGTAAATATGTGGCCTACGGCGTGGGCATCTTAATTGGTCTTTCACTTCTTGCCGCTACTGATGCCGCGACACAGACGGGCTTCAGTTTGGGCCAGCCCATTCGGGAATACGAGGTTATTGAAGAGGACGTCTTCTGTGAAAAGCTGAAGCAAAGAGGTAAAAGCGTACTCGCAACTTAGTGCCAATGAACTCTAATCAAGATTTAAAATAATTGCAAATTGCCGCATATTTGTCTAGTCCGCCAATGTTCCCGTCTGAACGGAAACAATTTAAAGTTCTACTGCAGTCTGTTCTTGACGATCGCTTGGGGAGCCGCAGTGAGAACCGTGATAAATACGTTTGAGCTTAGCATTCCATACACAGTAGTTTTAACAATCACTGGGCTCATTATTGGGATGGGCAGCAGGGTGAATGTGTACTTTTGTCAGGAATGGAGCATGTACACGAAATTTGCCAGGTGAAAGCAACAACTAACTTATAACCTAAAAGTTGACTTGTGATTGAATATCAGACCAAGACTAGCATAACTAAAGGAACTTTTGATTTTTAAATCTCATGTAGAACTCCTCCAGAGATAATTTTGTATGTGTTTTTACCCGTGCTATTGTTCGAGTCGGCCTTTTCAATGAAGTCTCACGTTTTTGTTCGTAGTTCACTTCAGGTATGGCTATCGAATTGTAGTTTTTGAAATAAAACGTTATAAAATTGCATAATGATCATGAGGATATCGATTGGCTTATTTTTGTTCTAGATTTTGACTGTAGCTCTGCCCGGAATGGTAATTACGACGTTTCTAACGGCAGTTGGCTGCCAACAGTTCATGCCGGCCTATGGATGGACATTCAACCAAGCTGCCCTGTTTGGCGCTATCGTATGGCCATCCTAATGTATGAAATATTTAAGGAAATTGTTGAGGAAGGGGATGCAACCAGAGATAAAACTCAGGAGATAGCGGTCAAGTTTTTGAGAATTACACTTGGTGGTCCCACATTTGGATATGCCATGGCCAAAATAACAATCATGTGTCTGGGCTCCATATTTAACGACGCTGCGACTGAAATAACAATCACTCTCGTATCTGCCTATTTGACTTATTTTGTGGGAGAGTTTTATCTGCGTACGTAGCAATTTTTGAATGCTATCATTTAAAACCCACGATGTAATGTGATTTTAAGGTTGCTTGATCTGGCTTTTAGATGTGAGTGGGGTGATGGCAGTGGTCATTCTTGGCGTCACGATAAGTGCCGAGAGCACTGCCATCTCACCGGAAGTCGTCCACGTAGTGCACCAGTTTTGGGAAATGATGAGTTTTCTTGCCAACACCGTCCTCTTTGTCATTCTTGGGATTGTCATCTCTGAAACGGCTATAAATAGCTACGAGCAATCGGATGGCATTTATGCGATATGGCTGTACATAACACTAAATGTTATAAGGTAAACTTTTATAAATAGAAATGCTGGAAAATTCAAGCCCGTTTGTGGTCTATTATTATCATTTGTATCTAGATTTCTCATGCTAATCATGCTCAGCCCCTTGCTGAGCCGCGTTGGATATGGCATCGAATGGCGTAATCTAATTGTCATGATGTGGGGTAATATTAGACTGCCAAAAGGAGCCTCTGCTAAATATTTCACGTAAATATGTTGTTTCTGCTTTTAACTAATCATTGTACTTTGTCGCATGCAGGTGGGCTTAGGGGTGCCGTAGGCATTTGTCTAGCTCTTGAAGTGTTTCGCAACAAGAAATTGTGCATGTTCAAGAAAATCGGGCCGAAGGTAACGACACAAACACTTTTATGATGACGCATATTGACATGTTTTCTAGATGAATATGGAGATTATTAAAAACCCTACCTTTCTTCACTTTTCTAGTTTTTATTACAAACCGCGGCCGTCGTAATTCTTACTCTGATTATCAACGGGTCAACTACAAAGTCGATTCTGGACACTTTGGGAATAACAACGTTGTCCATCGGCAAACTGCAAGATATGGCGAATGCAGTGAAAACCATCAGCTCTTCACGGTTGCGCTCAATAGCAGTCATGAAGCATGACAGGTTTCTTGCTGACAGTAATTGGGAAATTGTGCACAAGTAAGAGATACTTGAAGTTAATCCATCAAATGAAGGTGGAAAGTCAATTGCAACGACAAATTTCATTTCGTAATAGATTCACCCATCTCAAAGACCCGTATGCCAAGAAGCACAAGGCGCACGATGAAAAGACTCGGAAATTGCTGCAACAAAAGATGCGTCAAAAGTCGGCAAAGGTCCTTCAATACAACTCACTCGCCCCCACGACCAAGCCTTCCGACTTGGAGGATAATGAGCCTGCGCCCGTACGAGAAATTCGTGAGGACAGTGAGGAGTACAAAGCCATCATGGAGGAAACCAGATTGCGTGTCTTGAAAGCATACAAAATTTCATTTTGGAGACAGTACGATTAATAGTCACATATAAACTTCTGACTGATTGATTAAGAACTGAAAATACCAAGCCATAATATTTGGTTTGAATTGATCTTACCACAGATATGAAAAGGGAACTTTGAGTGAGCAAGCCGTTCGAATTCTTGTTTCCTCTGTGGAATCTCGGGAAGATCAAATCTTGACGATGATTCACTGCTCGGATCTGCGACACAATTGGGAGATTACAGGGTTCTTTGTCACCTTGAGGAATAAGATTTACGAGTTTATGTATAACGATGACACGCCACCAAAGCCTAAAGCAAAGTGTGTGCATTTTTTAATCTTTTGAAACTGAAAACCCTAATACTGAGATTGTATGTAGAGCGATTTAATTTGGATTTTTATGTGCTCCACTTTCATCAATGTAGATGGAGGCATGGCTTTCACTGGCTGACTACACAGGGCTGGTTCCACGGAATCATCTACATTATCATCTTCCTCAATATCATTCCAATCGGGATTGAGACGTCCATTGGGAGCAAAGACCAACTGACCCCGAGCCAGCAGGAGACGATGGAAATTGTCGATATTATTGAGATCGTGTTCACTGCTCTCTACACTACAGAATTTCTTTTGATGGTGAGAAATCCAAATCTAAAACAAGTTATTTCAAGTGCAATGATGCACTTTCTTAATTACCTGAAATAATTTAACAGTGGCTTGGCCGTGGACTAAAAGACTACTTTGGAAATACGTGGAATTGGATAGACTTTCTTGTTCTGGTCTTTTCCCTTCTTGAGCTAATTATAGTTTACCTGACCAATAATCAAACTACGGTAGCCGGGACCGGTTGGATCAAAAACGTTAGACTAATCCGTTTCGTCAGACTTCTCCGTTGGATCAAGCCGTTCTTCCCTCTGCTGAATCGTTTCCTCGAGTCTCGAATTAATGACCGCTTATTCCTCGGATACGACATTGGACGTGGCTACGTTCAGTGCTATGGAGGACACGCTTAAATTCCTCCCGCAAATGACCCCACACGAAAAGGTCGCATGGAAGTTTCAGACCGTCTTGTATACCGACAGGCTTCAGACTGTGAAAGAGCTCGCTCTTCTACAGCAGTACCATTCTGGCGTTGTGGCCGCCGTTAAAACTCGACACGCGAGTAGGGCAATATGTAATCAAATGCGAGACGAGTTGTTGAGCTTGAAAGAGGATGGTCTACTTAATGAGAAGGAGTATGAGCTGTTGATTAGCAAGATTGAGGAGAATATGACCCGTCTCTGGTCGCTCCCATCGAGCTTCAAGGAGTCATCGCCAGAAAGCCTAATTTCTCACCTGTCGTGGGTCATTGGAAGTGAGGCGTTAAGTTTGTATTTCAAGGATAACGCTGCTGTTCAAAAGTTCAATCCTGGAGAAATCATATATTACAAAGGCGACCAGCCGAATGGGCTTCACATGATTACTTCGGGCTTGGTTCGACTTCACTACGAGCCGCAAGAGAATGACCAGATTCAAAAGAATTTGGCGAAAGGGATGATTCCAAGCACGGAGATGTTCCTTGATCCAACCTTTTCTTCAGAAGAGGATGACTACTTGGGCTGTGGCCTTGTTTGCGGCGAGCTGGGCGTTCTCACGAATCAAACGAGAGCCTCCTCCATCCGATGTGAGACTGAGGTCACTTTGTTCCACTGGCCGGATACGGTTGTTCAAACCGCAATTACAACGTTTTCTGGCCCTTACGACTCATTCGAATGCCGACTTTGGAGAAGTTTTGGAATTAAACTTGCCACAGATTTTTTGCAGACCGATCCAACATACTCTGTAAAATCATAAATGTCATTAAAATTGGAAAATTACACGAATTTCATATTTTTGATTTTTTTCAAAATTTAGACTTGGACAACTGATAAAATCCGATCGCATCTGGAGCAAGGTATTGTTCCTGTTGGGGACGTGGCAAAAAATATTGATACTCCGGAGGAGGTGATGGACTGTATCTTGATCTATGGCCGGTGTAAATGCGAGTATGCCGACTTTGGAGAAGTTTTGGAATTAAACTTGCCACAGATTTTTTGCAGACCGATCCAACATACTCTGTAAAATCATAAATGCCATTAAAACTGAAAAGTTGCATGAATTTCATATTTTTTTTATTTTTTTTAAATTTAGACTTGGACAACTGATAAAATCCGATCACATCTGGAGCAAGGTATTGTTCCTGTTGGGGACGTGGCAAAAAATATTGATACTCCGGAGGAGGTAATGGACTGTATCTTGATCTATGGCCGGTGTAAATGCGAGCAAACAGGAGAGCTTTTTACGGCACCGCATTGTCTTCCAACTTCCACCAGAGATAACTTTATCCCGGTACAAAATATAAAGTTGATTGCGTGACTAAATTTCTATTCAAGTGTCACATATTTAAAGTTAAATATTATGTTTTTATAAATATTTAAGGTGGACGGAGATTCCAACATCTTTCGAGTTTTAATAGTCGCCGATTATGAAGCGCTCCAAAGTGTTCGTGACTCTCAACAATTATCTCCAATCCAGCAGTGCATAATCAAGGGGCCTGTAATGAAAGATATGGGCGACATTTTGGGAGAAGATAGTCACAGTGGTGTAAAGAAAACTGGGTCAAGAGGATCGCTGGGTAGCAGGCGGTCTACTCTTAACCCTATTCCGGCAAATGGTAGCCATCATAATTATATCAAGCATAACGCATAAAGTTAATGTCAATTATGTTAATTTGGTACATAATTATAAACAATTTTTTATTTGTGGGTCAACACAGAACGGCGACGTAGCTCTAAGAAATCCATTACAAGGTTGTTTGTGCCACCAGCAGAGAAATAAGAAACCGTAGCCAGTTTTAACAGCGATCCATTCGAATAAATGAAGCATGGGTCCAAGAGCTTTAAAATAAACCTCCAATCCAAAAATATTGTATTCCTGTACCTGTGTAGCGTACCTTACAACTTGGTCATTGTGAAATTATCATAGGCAATTCTGCTATGCCATCATAAATATTTGTGGAACTTGTATTTTCGTATCCAAAATGTTTAAAATGTACGCATACCTTTAGTGCGAATAATTAATAATTTTGACTAGTGTACTTGAATACTATAATATGCAACTTGTAGTAAAGCTAATGTGATGTTAGTACTCTGAATAAAATAGCAAATCCAAGTTTGTGAGTAATAAATACTCGTGCGTACCTACGTAAAAGGAAATAAAATGTGTATTCATACGTTGATGTCTGTAAAAAGTCTGTAAGTACTTTAAAGTTTTTAGAGTTTAAAGATGTTGTGATGATTGTAGTTGTACCAATGTATTTTTACATGAATTTAAGATCATAGTTTTGTAATATGGGTAAAAATCAATCTTGTAATATTATTGTATGAAGTGGATTTTTTTGTGACATGTTGATGAAAAGTATATACTTAATTAGAAATGAGATGCTGTGTAAATTATAAATGCCATTTTGATCTTAATACATATATATACACTGCTGCCGTTTCACAGATTTTGCAGTTTTCTTAAGCATTGCATTGTAAGTCAAAACTGCAAAATCTGTGAATTGGAATACACATAATAAAACGCAACAATTTTAGGTGTTTCGTGTGTGGACTGTTGATCTAAAGTCAAAACTGCAAAATCTGTGAATTGGAATACACATAATAAAACGCAACAATTTTAGGTGTTTCGTGTGTGGACTGTTAACTTGTTAAAAATTAATGATCTCGTGAGTGTGCACAAACAATAAGTGACTTTTGTTCAAAAGAACTATCAATGACAAAAGTGATTCAGTGAATCAAGTCCGATTGGGGCAAAATGAGTCAAGAGTGGTATTGGCCAGAGGAAAGCTCTTGGCCTTCCCAGCCCCCTCCAAAATACCCAGGAACTGATGATGAAAAAGGCAATGAGTTTCCGTCAGACACGGATGTGTCACTGGACGTAAATCGTGAAACTGGCGAGCCAGATGACACCGCCGAATTTCGAGAGTTTTGCGAGTACAATGAGCTCATCAGAGAGAATCCAAATAATGATACTGGTAAACGCAAATTATCTATGAAGACATCAAGATTATTACATCATTGCATGCATTTAAATTGATGCTCAATTGTGTTATTTATAGTCATTCAACAGTGTGCAGCCAAAAAGCCTGGAGAATTCACGGAGAAAGATTTGATCATGCTCTTCAGTATCTGCGTCATGATATGCTGGGGCGCATTGGTTCGCGTTGTACTCCGCCGGTTCCGATTATCAATTCCTTACACAGTGGTTTTGATGTTGTCTGGCTTTGGATTTGGCTTTATTTCCAAACACTACTGCGACCAACTGCACTTCTACACGGCGATTGTGAGAATCCATCCGGAAATCATTCTTCTCACTTTCCTCCCGGTTCTGATATTTGAGTCTGCTTTCTCCATATCCGTACATACGTTCATTCGATCTGTTGCCTCGGTATGGATTTTGATTTAGGCAGACTTGTACCTGATGACCATAATCACAAGTTTACTTGATGTAATCCTTTACTCTATTCTTTGTTTTAGATATTACTCGTCGCATTTCCGGGAATGTTGGTCTCTACCTTCTTGACGAGTGGAGTGTGCATGTACTTCTTTGAGGCATACAACTGGACATTTCCACAGGCGAGTTTGTTTGGCAGCATAATCTCCGCAACAGATCCAGTCGCTGTGGTGGCCATACTGCGGGAGCTAGGGGCTTCCGAGTCTCTCAGTGTGATGATTGAGGGGGAATCGCTACTGAATGATGGAGTCGCTGTGCTGTTGTATGAAATATTTGTGGAGATCGTGGAGGAGCCGGACATGTTGGGAGATATTTTTCCCTTGACTATCCACATTCTAACAAAGTTCTGTCAAATTGCCATCGGTGGAACAGTGTTTGGATTTGTGGCTGGGAAGATTACCGTTTTCAGCCTAAACAGAGTCTACAATGACCCAACCGTAAAATAATTTTTTCTTAATCTTTTTTACTTTATTGTCGGAATTCAGAACAGAAGGGCTTAAATTAAGGTCATAATATTATGGATATAATTAGGGCGAAATTGCAATAACAATCTCATCTGCATACCTGACATATTTCATTGGGGAAAACATACTGGGCGTGAGTGGAATCATGGCCGTTGTGGCCCTTGGACTGACCCTGGGAAGTGAAAGAACGTGCATTAGTCCAGAATCTGAGAAGCCCGTTCATCACTTCTGGGAGATGTTGGGGTATCTGGCAAACACGGCGTTGTTCATAATGGTTGGAATTCTAATATCGGAGGTTGCCCTCATTGGCGTGACACGGACCGATTTGTGGTATCTCGTTGGACTCTACTTTCAGCTCTCAATGATCAGGTTTTTGATGCATACTAACCACTGAAATGTCCAAGATTAGTTAGTGCTAATTGTTTTTCTCAATGATATAGACTGGCTATGCTAACTGCCTTGAGCCCTTTGCTTTCTCGCTTGGGATATGGAACGGAATGGAAGGACATGTAATAACACAAAGCATTAAAAACCTTTTAATGACCCTAATAAAAGAAAAACGTTTGGATTTTTCTTTAGATTGGTAATTGCGTGGGGTGGACTTCGAGGAGCCGTTGGATTGTGCCTGGCCCTGGAGATCAATGAAAATCCGAATTTGTGTGACAAAGACAAACTTGGTCCAAAGGTTAATAAAAACGTCTATAGTATATATCGTTATATATTATTCCATTATGTCATTAAATGTTTTTATGAATCTATTATTTTTAGATTCTGTTTCACACTGCTGGCATTGTACTGCTAACACTAGTTGTGAATGCAACAACAACCAAGAAGCTAATGGACATTCTCAACATGACAAAGATTTCTCTCGGAAGGGCGAGTGATATGGAAAATGCATATTATCTTCTCATGAAGACGAGAAAAACTGCGATGCAAGCATTCAAGGGTGATCGGTTCTTGGTTGGAAGTGTCTGGGAAGTAGTAGCTTCGTCGACAAAGATTGAGAATCCGTACCGAGATGTATGTACCTATGCCTTTTCAGCTTTCTTTAAAGGAAATCTTGTCTTTAGCTCAATTTAATTCTCATTGATATTATTTACACTTGATATTACTAGGAAATAACAAAGGCCATTTCAGAGGCTTCAAAAATGTTCGGTAAGCTCATTTCCGAAAACATTGGACTCACAATTCCGCCCAGTGGACGTCATAATAAGGTCATGCAGGATCCGAGAATTCACATCCTGTCGTACCAGGAAGTTCATGAAGAAGCTCGTCGAAGAATCGTTCACATGCTCAAGGTTCATGCTTAAAATGTTTTAATTAGCCAAGTAAAATGAATGCGAATTGGTGATTTAAATTAATAATGACAACACACTGCAGTCTGCTTGCTGGAAGCAATATCAGCAAGGGCTAATTCACGCAGATGCTGCGAGAGCACTGGTGAGTCACTGCGAAAAGGTGGAGGACACGCCTCTAATTCTGGTGAGTATAAACGAGCTGTCAAAATGCTGGGAGCCTGGAATGGTGCTCACCAAAATCAGCGAGTGGGGAAGTGATCCGCACAACATTTTGCATAGGGTTTTCGCCACGATTGCGCAATACTTTATTATTGAGCGAATACATTTGGCGTATGAAATCTCGAGAGGATTTGTTTCCTCTATTGACACCGTCATCAAACTAATCCCATTGCTGCCAGACACGCAGGAAACACTGAATAAGTTCAAAAAGGCGTTGGAGAAGGAAAGAATGCTCACTTTTCAAGAGCTTGGACCTCTCCAGAAACTTCAACCTGGTGTGGTGCAAGCAGTGAAGACAAGAATCACCTGCAGGACTGTGCTAAATCAGATGAGAGAATCCGTCACTGAAATCAAGCATGAGGGGCTAATAGACCATGAAGAAGCTGTGGTGCTGGAACTCGAACTGGAAAAGCAGTTGAAGGAAATGAATGCCAAGATTCCGCTGAGCTTGAATGTCGCTCCGCCTGTCTCGTTCATACATCAGTTAAGCTGGATTGAAGGGGATGACGAGCTGAAAGCTTATTTAGTGGTAATTTAAATAAATTGCCAAAAAAAATAATTGTGTGGCAATGCAATTTGAAGAAATATTTGATAATGCAAAATTTACACACGCAGGAAAATGGAACCTTCATGGTATTCAGTTATGGGGACAAAATTTATGACTTGGATGATGCACCCAACGGCATCTACGTGATAGTGAGTGGCTTGGTGAAAGTTGAATACACGCCGTCAGCATCTCTAATTGAGGTAGCATAAATTATCTATACATTCTTATTGTTTATGACTTTAATGTTAGTAGTTATATAAAAAGTAAGAGCTGTAAATCCTTTGCAGAGCTTTGAAGAGTACGGCTCCCTTCCAAACTCTGAAGTTTTGACCGACTTGACGTTCAAGACCAAAACGGCCGACATTTTCGCTCAAGGAGCTCTCATTGGAGAAATCG
>JAHZMY010001739.1:0-10428 GCA_027743915.1 Seira sanloemensis | reverse complement strand
CAACGTGAGTACGCTACTACAGGTGGCTTGATTTTGAATAGGTGAATGTTCATTGAATTACAGATCTCAATACAAACTCGACTACAGTATAGCCAGAGGTCGATACAAACCCAGATCTGGAAAGAAAGGAAAGATGGATTAGAGACTGACATTCAATAATTATTTGAATATATATATTTATAAAAGTACAACCATGATAGTAAACAAATCTCGAAAATCGTAAAAAAAAGTCAGCATTGTATTGAAATCAAGAAGAGGAAGTTACAAAAAAGGAAAAAAAAATCCTTCTCAAATCTAAGATGCAAATGGAAAGCTGTCAACAAACTCGGTTATTCAACACTTTGCAGGAATCAAACACCTTCAAAAAATGACAGTGGAATGGACTTGTACAGCAGTGTTCCATCATGAGGATATTTCTGAATTTCAAAGTGGATAATTTGAAAATTTTGACGACGAAAATATAAACCATTCCATTTATTATTTTTTTCTGAGATATCTAGCGAAGACGTTGCGGTTTGTCGGGGCCTTACACCTTTACACCCACATTTAAAGTAAACTAAAGTCATGCTGTTTGATATCGAAAGTTTGGAAAATTCAGCGTTAATTATTTTTAAAGCACTGACATGATATGGTATTCAAGCCCTCTATCGAAATTGGAACTGAAATAGTATTAGGTCCTAACCGCCGAACTGTGATTGATTATGTACAAAAAAAAAAAACTCCGACAAGCCCCATCTTTTCCCGTCGATACCTCAAGAACGATGAACAAATGCGAATTCGAAGAAACACCATTAAAAACCGCAATCCGAAATCCAAGAACATTCTCCCGAAACGTTCTACGAGGTTCGCTATATAAATGTTACTATCCTTTACTTCCTATTTCTGACTGCGACACATTTGTTAAATAAAAACGAAGGATTTTTTTTGCTCGTCGCGAGTTTCAACAGATTTGAAATCTTCATCTACAAATTTAATCGTCAGCAATAATAATTTGTTTCGGGTATTTATTAAACTTACGAAGCTGAAGTGAAGTAAATATGAATCAGGTATCGGGCTGTTCAAGTACTGATTAATTGACATAACGATCGGACCAAGGAGTGATGAGTCCATATATTCCATCTCACTCTTCGTCATATGCGCAACCTGCAAGACAAATTTTCAAAAAAAAAGAGACAAAAACCGGTTGATAAAAACGTCATTCAATCAAAATGAGAGAAACTTTGGGAATAGGCATGTGTATGATATGTGAACTTACCACCAGCCTATTCGTTACTCTGGCAGCGATCAAGCCGAATGTCATAATGTAAATGGCGGGGTGTCGGACCAAGGAGTGATGAGTCCATATATTCCATCTCACTCTTCGTCATATGCGCAACCTGCAAGACAAATTTTCAAAAAAAAGAGACAAAAACCGGTTGAGAAACGTCATTCAAGCTAAAGGAAAGAAACTTTGGGAATAGGCATGTGTATGATATATGTGAACTTACCACCAGCCTATTCGTTACTCTGGCAGCGATCAAGCCGAATGTCATAATGTAAATGGCAGGGTGACGCGCATAAGGCCCATCGACGCCATTTCCAGCGAGCATCATCGCCGGGAGTAAGACTAGACTGTATGGGATCACTGGAGACAGGACGCTGGTACCCTGCAGCCACCAAAGAAAATCCATCATTTCACATTTAACAAAAGTTTTTTTTTAATAAGTAAGGATTGATTTGTCAGCTTTGAGCTTCAACTTTAAAGTTAGATTTGTATTAAATATTAAGTTGCAAATCAACTACGAACCGAATTGTTATAAAAATATAAAAATAGGGACTTTCAATTTCAATTATCGCACGGGAAAATTATGAGCTAACTCCTAACTAATTTTAACTAATCAAAGAGACAGTATTATTACTGACGCAATTCGAGCAAAATGCAAATGAACGATGGAGTACTTCAAAAAGCAGAAGCGTTTTTTAAAAAATAACTAACTAATAAAACCTATTTTTCGAATTTGAGATTCCACTGGCAGGAATGTTCTTTTAAAAACGTGAAAAGGTTTTACCAATACAGTGAAAAGTTTTTTTTTTTAATGCATTGATTGGCTACATCATCTTTCAAATCCAGTTTGCATACACACATGTTTACATGCGGCTTTTCCTTTCAATACAAAGTTGCAAAAATAATGATAATTTCCACCTCCCTATTTCCCCACATTCAAACTTGTATTTGCGTATCAAATATTTAACCTTTTTTATATATTTCAAAACTCATTACTTGGATTTTTGATGCTCCATTTCAAATAATGCACGGATGCATGAATATTAGCGAATGACACAAATTCTCCTCACACAAAAAAACAATTAAACCGGATTACCCGAGCACAAAAAATGTACATCATTTCCCCGTACTTGAATACATACAGTGATGTGATGATGATAGGAGTGATGAGCATTTATTTATACATTTGAACCTTGATCGAATGAGGATTATAATATTAATTCTCACCGCAACAGTCGACCCTGTTCTTTCCAACTCCTCCAGTAAATATTACTTTTAAAGTTTGAAGCAGAGACCATATCGCAACTGGCATGGCCATAAGTGTTGGAATCCCTGCGACCGGCACACGAAATATTTCCTGTGGAACACAAACAATTAGTATTATTAACAAGCTCCTAAAACATAATTTGTTGACTCTAGCCTCCCCACATATTCATCACCATCACTTCAGACTTGAATCGTACACATACCACTTCACTTGACTAATTGGAAAAAGCCAAGTGTCAAGGCCACAAATTGTGCTCCAAAGAAGGTTTACACATATGGAATGTACATATTTAAAATGAATAGATTTATAATTGTAATTGTAATATCTTAAATATAAACAAACTCCTGTCCAGTTTCACTAGTGAATTAAAAATCAAGTGAAGTTCGCCCTCGAAAATCTGCATACCAATAAAAAGTGTTTTTAAGTGAAGCATTTTAGGGATTTACATTAACTACGGATGAAAATAGACTATTTGGCCACTTCTCGGTGGTAATCGGATTGTTTTAGCATCTCAATGTATCTATACTAGACAATACACGCTTTTCATTCAGACTTGTGTTCAAGAATAAGAGCAAGTCTAACTCAATTGACAAATAAAAATTAATGACCATAAGTCGCTGATAAAAGTGTTGTCTTGAAACTTAAAGGAAAACAATTAATTCTGCTTCGCTTCTTCTCGCAGCAGACACAAAGGCAACGACATTTTTCCCAAACAAAAAAAAATCCACGTTCACTTGACACCCCATTAAAATCGTAAATGGGCAATAAACTTTTAGAGGTATACCTATTAATGTAATACGAAGGAACCTTTGTTTTGTAAGTCTAATTGCTAAACCCATTTTATTCAACCTAGTTGCCTTTTCTAGCCTGTGACTGTGAAGTCTGAATTCCACCATAAAACTTTTAAAGGTCGTAGTGCAACGTAAAAGGTTGTACGTTGTAGATGGAAGAAGACTTGTGAAGACATTGTGAACCATAATCGATAATGTGTTACTATCAAAGAAGTCGTCAAAAACAATTTAGAGCACAAACACCAAACGTGACTGATTAATCAAAATAGCTCGTAAAAACATAACATTACTCGAGAGTCTCGAGTCGAGACAAAACATCGCTGACATTGACACTTGACAATTCCCTCCGAAAGTCACAACTCTTCTCACCGTGGTCGTCCAGAAGCTGCATCCAAGCCATGCGGACACCAGGTGCACCAGCATAATCACCATTTGTGCCTCCGTCACGTCTATAAATCCGAACCTGAGTGTACCTGCCAACCCCACAGAAAAAAAACACATTAGATATATTAGCTTCATTTTAATCTATCCTTGAAAACGATTAAAATTCCAGAGTTTGAACTTTTTGACCTCACCTGAAACATAGGTCTGCCAGTGTGCACAGTAGAACAAAGTGATGGCACAAAAGCACTGGAGGAACAAGAGCTTCGGCGCTGTGCCTAGTTGAACAGAGACACAGACGGCGAGCGACACAAATACTATGAGAGGCAATTAGAAAATTCCAAGAACGAGACAATTAGTTTGGAACGACTTTTCCTTTGAAATGTTTGTAAACAAGCATACGTCATGACATGACCTGCAAGGCTAAAAAGACATTTTCATGGAGCATGAAGCAGGCAGATTTGATCTGAGTAACGATCTGAGCTTTCGAGTTTTTTTTCGAATTCCTCTCCTTTTTTTCAAGCAGCAAAAACAAGCTGCATTTTTAACCTGTGATTTCTTTCCGTCTTCAACAAAATTCGCTTAAACTTGACCGTCTTTTTTAAATGAAGTATTAATAAAAAAAAGGACTCCCTCAAAGGTCGGAAATTGCGACACATCTCAGTAAAAAAGACACAAGTTAGTCAAGGTCAAGAGCTTCTTTTGCCGTCGTCCACCAACACCAACGCTTCAACCTCAACCCATCACAATCCTGTAGACTGAAGCGTTAGCATTCGATTGGAAAATAGTTTTGCTTCGATTTTTCAACAAATTTTAACTCAACCCAACTGCTCCTGCCTGCTCCAAAAAAATGTCTCTTCAAAATGTCTCGCTGGTCATAAACACATATGAGGAGAACGCATGTCAGCCTCCAAGTCTCAATATCTCAAATAAAGGATTCATTCCCACTTCCCTCCTTATTTCAAAAACAAATCAGCTGACTCCTCCAAGACTCAAGGCATTTGTAAGACTTACCTCTTGTTTGCAGTCTGGACTATAATAAATAATGATTAGACTTGTGAGGATGTTGACTCCTAATCCTAGGATTGTGATGAGGTTGGGGGCGAGCCATAATGGCACCTGCTTCACCAGCCAGTTCCACCAAGGCTGGAGCACTGGGTCAACCAAACTCGCACAACTCACACTGTACTTGTGTTCCTTCAACCGTCTCAACTGCACTGCCGTCAAAATAGGGGCTTTTCTGGTGAGCAGGAGCATATTTTCTCCCTGGCGACTGTAGTCTCTCTCCAAGACTTGACTAATGATGATTGTTTCAATTGATTAATTAGCTATGACTTCTCTCCTCTCTCTCTCTCTCTTTTGGGGGGCGTCCAACAGCTCCAAACTCACTTTACAATTTTGACTCGGTCCACTGGGACTGGGACGCGTGTTAACAAAAATGATGAAAAGAACGAAAAACACTGGAAATTTAGACTTTGATTGGTTCATCGGGACTTGTCGCTCGTCGCACGTTTGTACATTTGGTGACCACAACAACTCGGTAATTTAATTTGGATAAATTTTGTCATTTGTCATTGACTCGAACTAATAATAACAATTTTTTTTTGACTGTTTGCTTGTTGGAGGGATTTAGTATTATTGACGACAAGAAGTTGGTGAGGTTATTACAAGAGTAGGGACATCTCCTCAACTATCCCACTGAACTGATGTGGTGGTGGTGGATGATGCGGTAAAGCCATGCTCTCTCCACTCTTGAGGAGAGAAAAAAATTGTGTGACATCACCTACTACATAAGTACAGAAAAAATAACTTGGTCTTCTTGCTGCGCTCTCAGTCCGATGGGATGATCTTGATGATGACGACGACGACTCTCGCTCAGGATTTGTTTATTTAATATTATGATTGTGTGTGAGTCTTATGTTTGTGTGATGGGGGACGACGTAGTACAACAAAAAAATTTGATCGTGTGTCCCCCAAAAAAATATAATAATATGATATGATAATGAGTATATTTACACACTTCAAATCCTCACACACCGAAAACCGACTGACCCAAAACTCGAAAGGAAACGTCGGTACGGTATATATTTTCTTTCTATGCAAATGTGTATGACAATGATTGGATGAGTTGAGTGATTGATATTATTATTCACAGATTAAATTGGGCTTTTGGAGTTGACACGCTTCGATTCCAATTCGAACTTGTTCCAGTTCCGATGATATATCCCTTTGATGATGTCTACAGCTTGATGCCGTGTGTGGAGGAATTTTTTTTCTGAGAGAGCTTTTTTCCTTTTTCTCAGGTGTGTGTGTATGGATAAATTGGAGTTTTTTTTTCAGAAAAGATGTGTGTTTGTGAGAGGCTGAGAGTGAGAGATGAGAACTAATCCGTCTTTGATGTTTGAGTAAAAAAAAGTGTTACAATAATGTTCTCTGTGAGTGTGCCTACTCTTGCCTATGTCTATGTGTTCAAAAGCTTTCGATGTTACCTGCATCAGAGAAAGATAGAATATGTATGTACTCGTTACATTCATGTGTTCTCATGTACTTTTTTTCGTTATCACTTTTGGAAAACTCGAGTCGAGAGGCGAGAGGAATGAGTTTAGTTATAGGCTTGATAGAGGAAAGAAAAGAAGGGGATTTTTTTTTCTGCCGATATGTGTGGCAGGAGATGTGGCGAATAATACTTATGCCGCATATTAAAGTAGCTATGGATGTACTTATGTGTGAGTAGGTATTGCAGATTTTAATCCCGTATTTTTTTCCTGTGGATGTAATAATAATAATAATAATTGTGAAAAAAGGGGAAAGAAATAAGTATTTTTTCTGAGCTGTCTGTGGTGGGCGAAATCAATGCACTTGTCGTTCCAAAATCAATAACAATAATAATAACCTGGTGAACCTCGTGAATATTTAAGTAGGGGCTGGAGCTGGGCTGTTTTTTTGGATCGGCAATCGGCATGATCGCGTTTCGATGTTTTTGGTTCTTGGCGAGCTCGAGCTGGGAAAAAGGTGTGGGCTTGTAGGTAAAGGTAACTCTTTTGTCCTAAAAGGTTGCCACTGACATGAGATAAGTACTAAGTAAATACGAGCCATGGCTCTAATTTTGGAAAGTATGGGGTAAAAATAGTTTTGAAATGACAATTAGCTTTTATTGATTTTTTGTCGTTTAGGTACCTGCCACCCATGCACTTTTTTCCACTCAAGGGTTGTATAAGCAAACGGAACCGAGGCTGACTCGGCATAGTATTTCTGTGCTAGGTTTCTAAATTAGCTGTTGTCATGCATGAATTGAACTCATTTGATATCTAATTTTGATATTAAAATGCAATGTATGGATCAGTTTTCATACACAAATTTAAATTGAACAAGTTTTTTTCGAATATGAGTTACGTCCTGTCTGACCAAATGGTAGTGTGCTCATTTTTTCACAATTTCAAGTTAAGAAAGAGGACCCATCGGAATTAATTTGTCTTAGCTTAATTAAATTTCGCAAGTAATTATTACAGTATTTTAGTTGTTCATTAGATTTTAAGCCAAGAAAATCTTAATCTCAAGACGCAAAATGTTTCATCAATTTTTTTCCCAGGTTAGCTTTTTTCTTTTATGACCTAGTACAAAAATTTGTGCTCAATGGAAATGTATTCAAGACGTACAAGATACAATGCTAAACGGACTCATCGTGTGCCGGCTGTGGCCATTGATTACTATAACCCAATTTATAGAACGTCTCGTTTTTCTCTCTTTTTGCAGAAAACCTTTTGTAAATCTAAAATACACCCCAAACTTATTGGAACGGGGCGGTCTGCTAGTGCCAACTCCATTAAGGCTTTTAAGAGCAAAACCACATCATCAAAATCATCATCGTTACCATCAAAAAAGCATTGCTCGTCTCTCTCGCTCAGCAGTGCACAAGCTTCTCAAAAAGATTCTTCATCAGTCAGTTCGATTCTCGCCTCAGCTCGCACTTAGAGAGAGCTTTTATACACTTTACAATTCTTCTCAATCTGTGTGAGAGAAGAGTGTTTTTTTTTAAAAAACGAGAGTATTGTGAGACGCAAGACCTTGTAATTTTTTTTTCTCTCTCTGTCTTTCTGAAGGATGATTAAAATGGTTGAAAAATGTTACAAAAGGAGCACACATCACGTGGCTCTCAATTTCCCACATGGACTCGTAAAATAAAAACTCAGCTCTCTAATATTATGATGAAGGATGATGATGGAATGGGAATATTTTTTTGCTTCGGGTTGCATTGCAACACGTCAATCAGCATCACTGCTCGTAAAAGAGAATTGTAATTGCGTTGCTCTACTCTTCAATTAAAAAAATGGCAAATGGTAATGTGCTCGGAGAGCATTGTTGTTGTAGGGCGCACAGTTATCTACTTATCCTGTAATCGGGAATTATGTAGGGATGAGTTTGTATTTACTTGTTAAGTGGCAAAATGCCATTAAAATATAGGAAAAAACAATGATGTTAGATTTTTGTGTTAAGTATGCATCTGAATTCTGGAATTGAAAAAAATCCTGCACAATTTTTTTGGACAATTTCAAACAAAAATATCACCCAGTTCCTAATCTATTAATTTAATTCAGCCGGAAATTTCTGCCGAGGTCTCAGTCAGGCATATGCTATTTTGATATCAACTTTTTTCATACGGAACTTGTAAAGTTTTTATGCTTGAATAATGTTTTGAAAGTCAAACGCTTTTTTTTGCTGTACTAATCTGAAGTAACCGGTTTCGGTTTTTAATCATCCATCATCAGACTGTAATAAACAAAAATGTTTTGTTCCTTCATGAAAAATGTCATTCTTATAAAATCTATGTCAATGCCAATCTACAAGAAAAACACGAGATTGACAAATTTGGCTGTCTGTAGCAAAAATAATGACAACATACATCTAAAATCCAAAACACATAATTTGCAGTTAATAATCTCGAACTTATTCGTCCATTCAAGAACTGAATTCATTTTGACATCATATGCTTAAGGTATACATATTCCTGCAGACACGCCGTGGCCTCACCCAGACGATAAATATATTTTATATTCCATAAAATACACTTTATATGTTGCTGCATATCTTTGCGCCCTATCCTAATTGTTTCATGAAATATGGGAACAAATGAAGTAAATCAGACAACGGGATAAGACATGCGTCAGGTCGTCACTATTATCACAAACCTTTCCAACTGGCTGAGACAGCGTCGCGTGGCCACTTTCTGAAGGCCACTGGAGTCGAGAGTGAGTGTGTGGAATCAACCACTGGATTTTGATGTGGCTACTCTAAACATTCTCATACATCTCATAATACTATACAAATGTGTATTGTCTTTCCTTATCAACTCTCTCTATCACTGGACTGTGTTTTCGCGAGGATTGCAAAAAACTATTGCGAGAAAAGCGATGTACGATGCATGTTCTCAGGTAGCATTCGCTATTACCTGTTACCTGTTGCAAGTTCCAACCGAAACCGATCCAGAGTCCCGAAGCACACAGGAAAATCATGGAAATATATATAAATGCCTAAAAAGGAATGAGTGCAGGGTGTTGACAATTCTGAATACTATAGATATCAAATAGCAGGTTTCATTACTGTCGGCATAATTGAATTCACACCGCAGCACAATACACACATTATTGGTTGCCTTGTTTAAAAAATGGATTTTTCATATAAAATTCATCAAAATCTGGATGCAACAAGGCATACAAATGAAAGCCTTATGTATAAGGTAAAATGAGTCAGTTCAATTGTTAACATATCCGTTTTAAATTGACATGTCACCTCGATGTGCCAGTTGTGACATTCAAAAAAGTACTCAAAAAATTACGTGGATTTTTAAATTTGTAGTCATCAACTGTATGATTTCGGTGAAAACTGGAGAATGCTTAAAAGATTCCCAAACCCTGGATTTCAAAAATCTAAAATTGCGTAAGAACAGGAAAATGTGCGAAATGGAGCATGCTCTTTTCATCCACTTGTCTCCAAAATTTGAGACAGTTGCGGGCTGCAAACTTTAAAAGTCTACACACTGATTTTGACGTTCGCTCGAGTGTGCTACGTATTATTCATTTGTATCGAATCCAATGTATCTATGAAATTAACATCGTAAATTAAACTCCGGCTGTGTGGTTATACAATATGACAAAATGACTAAACGTTGGTGGATGCGTATATGTACATACATACGTAAATTGGTTATAAGTCCAAAACCCGACACCCGATGGAAAAAACTTGAATACCAAGAGAGCTTCGAGATCCTGCGACTTTTTCTGTCAAGATTGTTTTAAAGTTTTTTTTTTGGAAAAGAGCAAAACTCATAGCAGCTACATGTATTATTTCCTAGTATGAGATTCTCGATGGCCACAATTTTTCCTGTAACATATTATCGTAAAATGGGTCCTTGGATGTTTTTCAGGTGGGTGAAAATGTTTAGGTGGAAGCAAGTTATGCCTATCTATATAGGTATATGTATACATATAAAATGGTCGAAATGGCAGGTGGTTCTCCATTTTATTACCGCAAAAGACTATTTTATGAACATATGAAATGTAAGATATACATAATGCATATTATCTCGCCGTTCGAATTGCAAATGTAAAGTGGGAAAAATTGTACGTCGGTCGGTCGGTGAATAAGTTTAATAATAATAAAAGTGTGCACTGAACAACCCTGCTAGTATTTAAAATTATGTTTACTCACGGTCGGGAAAATCCGTTTTT
>JAHZMY010001738.1:0-10850 GCA_027743915.1 Seira sanloemensis | reverse complement strand
TTCCCGTTTGTTTGTGAGGATCAAAGAAAGAGGAAACTACTTTTTCATGAACATCCATGTAATTAATTTTTAAGTCAGATTTGTCACACAATTTATCGTAATAAAGCATAATTTTCTTTTGTAACTTGAAGATTAGTGTGAAATAAAGAATTCCAATTAACATTGCTCATACTTTGACATGAAGAGTGTAACAAAAGCTTATTTGGCAAGACGCTAAAATAAACATGAGTTTACTTGGTGCATATTGTGACATGTGAACTATTTCGTCATCTTCATGCAAACATTTATTCAAGATCAAGGTGACGCCATTCTCAATTTGTGAAATCTGCATCATTTTGCAACGTTTGTGTTCATAGCATGCAAATGCAATGCAACTTATTTAAATGGCATTAAGACCCCGAGAAATTCATAATTTACATGCATGTCAACGGACATTTTCTAATATCGGCCGAGTTTTTGCCTTTTTGGGATCCAACATTTTTAAAGAGCCTATATCTGATTAGATCTGGACTTTTTGAAGGAAAACCGACAAAGAATAAAGAAAGTGGCCTAACAACTGCCGATTGAGTTATGACTTAATTCTAAGCTGAAATCATCGTGGATCTGAAGCTTTATCGACGCGAGCTTGTCTAATCAAAGGTGAGTTAGCAGCTTATTGCGCTTTTTTTTAAATAACCTTCAAAATTGCATTTTGGCATGAACCATGAGAGTGGACTTTGCACTGTGCAAGACCACTTTTTGTACGAAATTTCAAGCATAAAAATTTTACACATCACAAACGCATGGCATATGTACATGTACGTATTCAAATGTTCCTTTCATAAAACAGAAACTGAATATTTTCCATACATTAAAATAAGAAAAAATTAAAAACCCACGTTTTTATACATGATTTTTTTGCTAGAAAAAATGACATCTCACAATGCGCTAGATGTGAAGCAAAGAAATTATGCGGTCCATTTTTAGATAATAATGATCTAGTAGTGGTATGATGATGAATGTTGTTCGAAATTAGAAATAAAGATTTATTATTCAACGTCTTTTAAGAGTCGTTTTTACTAATTAAGCCCTTTTACATCTCCAGATAAACTAAATGTACACAAAAGGGATGAACGTGCAGAGTACAGATATGTATACTGGCTGAATACTTGTAGATTTTTACTGTTAATATGTTATTTTTATCTTTGGTATAAATATGATATAAAGAAAGTATACACGCAAGCAACAGCTTAAATAGTAGTTACAAGAAAGGGAGACAATGAAAATGGTCCATTTTTTGATAATAATGATCTAGTAGTGGTATGATGATGAATGTTGTTCGAAATTAGAAATAAAGATTTATTCAACGTCTTTTAGGAGTCGTTTTTAATAATTAAGCCCTCTTACATCTCCAGATAAACTAAATGTACACAAAAGGGATGAACGTGCAGAGTACAGATATGTATACTGGCTGAATACTTTTAGATTTTTACTGTTAATATGTTATTTTTATCTTTGGTATAAATATGATATAAAGAAAGTATACACGCAAGCAACAGCTTAAATAGTAGTTACAAGAAAGGGAGACAATGAAAAAAATCAGATCATATTCGAAAGTTAGCGAATTTAATATTTATTATAATGTATATAGACTGGATATCACTCGCAGCAGCGCGATGCAGTTATTTCTGGTTTGAGTCATAGTCATGTGCACAAAAAAGTAATTTCCTAGAGCTCGGATGTAGACTAGACAAAAGTTATGCGCAGGTTTCATTGATCGACCACATTTTTGTTTTCTTCTTCCCCCTTCCCATTGTTGTCTGCATTGTTGGAGTTGGAAGTAACTTGTTCCTCAGACTCGTCAATACTTGACATTGTTGGATTGTTCATCAACGTGTTTTTAAACTCTTTGCAAGAATGAGATATCATTTGAAGCAACTTTTGCTCGTTTCGAAGCAATTGCAAAATATTCCTGCTGACTCTGGAAAACTGCTGCTCAGACTCCTTTGCAGAACTTTCAGAATTCTTGTCCAGATTCAAAGTTTTACAAAGCGCATTCAGTGCAGTAGCGACGCTATTGTCAGCGACGCGTTTCATCAGTTCCAGGCGATCATGAAGATACTGCAAGCATTCGGGAGTCGGTTGCTCAAGTAGGTTGATTAGTCCTTCGTCTTGGTTTTGTAAGTAAAGGCACAACTTTTCTGGAAACGAAATTATGGACAAATCCAATTATTCAAGCAATTCATAATTCCTGTGACAGTCAAATGTATAAAGTTTGAGTTGTGACCTTACCGTCATTGGCGATAAATATGTTGATGAATGCGAACAACTTGCGTGCACCAGCGACCCTCTCCGGGGTGAGAGGGAAAGTTGTCCGACTGTCCATTTTGAGCTCTTTCAATAAGGCCAGTTTCCGGCCACTGTTGACGCTGTTAGCGCTAAGGCTTAAGTCAAGCAAGTAGACGTCATCACGGTAATTGTTGGGAACAAAGCCGTTGTGAATAAGAAAGTCGATGGAGGATCGATGTCCGTAGAACATTTTGAATTCTGCACCCTTGGAAAAGTCATGACCAGCGTAGCAGAGAAATGACTCGGATTCATCGTTGTAGTCAGTTGAGATCACTTCCCCCTCCCCGTGATTGCACAAGTCTAGTAGTGGGACCATGCACAATGTGTCAATTTTATTTGGCCAGTTGTTGACACGGGTGGACACGGCTGATACTGCCCACCTACAATTACCAAATTCAGAGTTTAGTTAGTGATTGCAATTGCAGCCATTTCATGACCTCAAAAGACTAAGACTATGTTGGATATTATTTGATTTTCTTTTCTTACGTGTATCTGTTGTATGTAAATACTTTCCTCAGTCCTTTAGCAGCCAAACTCGCAGAATTCTATAACAATCGAACGATTAACGTCACATTTTATTTACAGGCATATTGGAGTTGACTCAATTTACACTTACCCTAAATTTAGTATGAAAATATGCGTATTGACGTGAAATGTGTCTGTACATTTGCAGAGATTCGCCTGCGAAATCAAAACAAGAGAAAATATAGACTTTACAAGTCATTAATTGACATAGCATAATAGAAATAGTTCCTACTAATTTAACATTTTATATCAACTTACGAAAAGCTCTTGGTGACACTTTCAAAAGCGCCATTTCTTCCTCTGTGTAATAAGCGATTGTGTCAAACGAGGAAGGCATAATTCGTATGTACGGTTTCCAAAAGGACTCCTGNACTTACGAAAAGCTCTTGGTGACACTTTCAAAAGCGCCATTTCTTCCTCTGTGTAATAAGCGATTGTGTCAAACGAGGAAGGCATAATTCGTATGTACGGTTTCCAAAAGGACTCCTGGTTGACGTACTTTTCGTAAAGTAGGAACATGGCCAATAAAACGTTCTGCATCTTGTACAGAATTGGGTCCCGGTCAATAAGCACAGCTAAAATAAATATAAAGTTTTTATCGGAAATGTAATGACACATATAAGCATAGTAAACCATAAACAAGTGGCACAAGTTTAAAAGTTTTCTGTACTTACAAAGTTTCGAATTTCTAGCCTTTTCCGCTGAAAGCACAAGATTCTTTGGAACAGAGAAGACAAGCTCTCCAGACTTTAAAGAAGAGTTTGTTTTCAAACCAAATCCATCTGCCACTGGTCCAACGGCAATCTTATCGAATCCTGCTTCATTCCGTCGGAGCCACTGGATGAACTCTGGTAATTCGACTGTACGCCTTGCATTCTCATCAGTGGCGCCATCCAGCTTATCCTGGTTGTCTCGGGCGGCTTCTCGTTCCCTTATCTTTTTTATTAGCCCGGAGAGCCGCATGTAATGTTCCCACTCCCATTTTAGCTGTGGCGTTTCTTCAAAGTCTTCGGTAGCCTCTGTAACAAAACCACGTGAAAGCTCTTTTACCCAGATTATCTTATATCATTTTCAATTAAAAACTATCAAGAAAAACAAATACCTTTCAACAAAGAATCCACGAGAAATTCCAGCGACGGCTTGTTTGCATTCGTTGAATGGGCTTGTGCTTTGCTCTTCATTTTTTATTAATGCTGGTAAACACTCTAGCTACTCTAACTTACTAATGACTTACTAATGAAGCTACTAAAATCTCTTTGAAATTTTTTATCAACTAGTCTTCCTGCTGGAATTTGTGCTTGCCACTTGTTGAAGACACCTACTGCAATAGTTAACTCTTGGTACTATATCCTAATGATAATAATCCTTATCGGTGAAAAAGGTCTACCCTTCTCCAACTTCCATTATAATATATGAACAAAGTGAATGTTAAGGCACACACCACACCTACATCAATTTTTAAAACACAACTTGCTTCCTGTCCGCAACTCAATCACAAGAAACTCGCAAAATAAGCCTATTATGTCGAATTTAGGAAGAATTCGCGATGGATAACGTATACAACTACCCGGAAATTCGATGGGTGGTTGTGCCGGTGTAGCCATTCATTCTGAAATTAATAATTCCATATGCTTCTTCTTGTAAATAATACACATTCACACAGGTATGCATTATGTATTAAATAGTATTAAAAGAGCCACATTATACTCGTGCTACATACTCTCACTCTCTACTCGAGTTTAGCCTTTTTCCCGATTCGAATGTGGAAAAGAATGTGCATCACATTACATGCAGCCAGAAAGAAGAAGAGGTTCCAAGCGAAAAAGAGCATATCTCTCTCGTTGACTGCTCACGGAAATCGGAAGATGGGTCTTACATGGCTCTGCCACTCTCCGTTTCTATTCTGACTAAAGTTTTCCAGGCCACTGAATCGCTGTGCTGGACAAAGGTTCTAACATTTCAATTTTAAAAGAATCATTTATCTTTAAGCACATTTACTTTCGTTTAAAGTTCAAGCACTTTAATCTGTTAAACTTCTTGTGTGCTATAGTCAATAGTTAGTACTAAATAACTAGCAAGAGCTCAAATTAATTAATTGGCATGCATTTGTTGACTTTGAGCCAAGTAAAAGTCCCGAGTCCTGATTAGGCATACAGTTCGAATAAGGACTGGTGATTGTACTTTGGACTTATGGATAGTCTCTAAACTCCAGGAGAAAGTTTCTACCTTTTTACGGATCCTCAAACATTTAATTTTTCTCTTTTCAAATTCTACTCTCGATCAAGCTGTGGGACCATTCTGCGGAGAAAAGTTTTTTTTTGGTAGCTGGATACATTTTTCTCACGAGTTAGGACATTCATTATCCCATGGAACGTAGCGTGCATTTACATTACGATTTTTTTTCTCTCCTCTGGTATGAAGTGAAAGTTCTGACATTTTCAGTGGGGATTGGGAATAGATGTGTCTGTTTTTTTTTAGTTTGTGTGTGTACATAGATGCATCGGGTTAACAAAGAAGAATGGTTTCACTTGATTTACATTCTGCCCGCGTTGCAATTTGCTTTCCTCTCGTTTTTACCTAAAAACTTTTTTTCCTCTCCGACAGTCGTTCATTTTTATATTGCAGTCATTCTCTTGCCCTAACAGAGAATTGTTAGCTGAGGGAAAGCGAAGAAGCTAAAGTTGTTACAAGCCATCTTTTCCCAACAAAAGGAAGCTGTGTGGCTGTGTGTATGTCTGATGTTTTACCCGTATTGGGCTATGCCCTTCTGTACAGCTCCCAAGTGATGAAAAGAGAGAAAGCGATGGTCAAAACGCGTTTTGAATCCGAGATCAGATTTGGAATGATGAAAACGAAATAAATGAAATGTAAGTGGGAAGAAAAAAGGGCAAAGAGACTTTCTCCCGACTTGTGTTTTTTTTGTTTGACTTTCCTCGCCAGAGTTTCGATTTCACTGCTTGTTTGAAATTCCCTTTAAGTGGGGAAAATGAAGAAAAACGAGAGAGGTTGAAGAAATATTCTTTTCTCGGATTCATGATGTGCTCAAATGTACCTATGGACAATAGACAAAGTTTACTCTTTTTTAGGAAAGACCAAGGCACGGGCATGGAATAAAGAAGGCGGCTATGGGGCAATGTGATACACATAGCGCTTTATGTACCTCTCCAGACTTATCGTTTTAACGAGAGATAACCTATAATACTATCATGTCGTATCGTCTGCAATGAAGTAATTTCGCGTAAAAGCCATAACCTCTTCTGAAGAGTGTAATCATCAGCTTATTCTCCGCGATTGCGCTAAAAGCCTTCGTAATAATAATATATATAATCATTTGCTATTGATAACAACACATAAATACAAATCCTACCAAGTACTGTACAACTTGTTTTTCGTAACTAGTGTTTTCGTACAAGGCAACGTAGCATATCGATCGTCCTGAATCATAGCGTTTTTTTCTCCTTCTTCATTTTCGCTTGCGTCGTGTTGTCAGTCAAGTCAAGTGATGAATATAAAATGGAACTTACTCTGACTCCTTGACTCTGTACAAAGTTCTGTTATCTAATCATCATATCGTTCCTCTCCTCCTGCCTTCTGCTTTTCCACGTTCACTGTTCATGATTTCCACTGCTGATAATAAATATTACGTAAATAAGGTATGCGGTATCACAGTACATTTTTCTTCTTGTTCATACCATATACTCAAGCTGCTGATGATAATGATGAAAAAATCAAGCTATTTTTTTGGAACACACAATTCATCCAATGAATCCAGCTCAGTAGAAGAAACATATTATATAGTCATAGGCATATCACCATCATCATCATGAGACTCATACACATTTTCATCACAAACGCCAAAAGCTAAAACCTCATCTTCTCTACATGACATGAAGCGTTGCTCGCTTATTTTGGCTCGTCTCCTTTTTTCCAAAATATTATTTTCGTGTATAGTAACCAAGCTCAGCAAGTACATGCTTCCCTATCTTGACTTTGGCCCATTCCATTCCACTGGAATGTGAATGGGGAGGAAGGTTGTGAGTAAGAAGCCAAAAAAAACTCCAAAACTGAAAACCGCACAACACATCCTACTTTACAGGAGGCAGCGAACGACCAAGAAAACGAGAGGAGAAAAAAATGTTGCTTTTTCTCAATTCTCGTGTGCTTTTTTAATGGACGAAAAGGAGCAAGGCGAGAAGAGAAAAGCTCTATAGCATTACTACCGACATTACAAAATAAATACTTTTTAAGCCATCTCCTCTTCCCTCTCTCTCTCTCTTTCTAGTTTTTCTTCTCGTGTGAGTGGAAAAAGTACCTGACACAGCACTCGATCCACCACTTTCCCTACGTCATCTTACGTTGAGATTTGGTGCATGCGAACACCCCTCCATCCATAAACCTTGGTTCGGGAGTCTAGCTCAACTGTTCCCTGATGAAGAAAAGCAACAAAAAAAGTTTTACTCAATCGATATTATGCTGTTCCTTGTGCTGCTGCTACGGTCGGTCGCTCTCTTCTTCTCGGCCTGTCGTGTGTGGCGGTGATGAGGAGGCTTTGGAGACTTTCTGAAAGGAGGGAAAGAGCTCCTTCAAAAAAAAGATATCCAACTAAGAAAGAAATGTCTTTTTTCCTTTTGCATTTTTCATTTTCAAAACTTCTGCTTTGTAACTCGGCTTTAAATACACGGCACAGCTTCTTCATTCCATTAATTTCCTAGCCAGATACGAATATTATGTGTCTTATACGCCTGGCTGTTTGAGAAATTTTTTATACATATTATGTAATGCGATGTGTGTTCCTTGTTTCAGGAAAAAAGAAGACGCAACGTGACAGGCGTGAGCATAAGTTAAATCCCTCCTTTCCGTTTTTATTTGCACTTTCACTGGGAAATGATAAGGGTTTTGAGCATTGTCATTGTATGCGTCGCAAATATGTTTTGGGGAGTCGATGCTAATACTATGTACATTTATGAGATCAGTTTCATTTGCATAACGTATGCTGCAATTCTATCGCAAAGTATACTAATACCTACAGGAAATTTGTATTATTATTGGCGACATCTCCGAAAAATGACGAGTGGACTGCTCAGCACTTTTGTGACTCGTGTATTACTTACATACAATATTGACGTGCAGCAATGGGTTGAAATTTGTATTCTCCTGGTTGTAGTATTTAAAATAAAGTTTCATCTTGAAACAACCATGCGATCCAATAACAATTTTAATACGAGAAGTAGTGCTAGTTACTTATTAATTCCCAGCTCTGTTTACTTTGGTTGATGAATGGATGCAGACGACAGGTTGTAAATGGAATGAATGAGTTTGATACAAGTTGTTTTTCCTAGTGGAAAGGTCAAATTTTAAAGACTTTTTGTGCTATTTACACATTAATTCCCAGCTCTGTTTACTTTGGTTGATGAATGGATGCAGACGACAGGTTGTAAATGGAATGAATGAGTTTGATACAAGTTGTTTTTCCTAGTGGAAAGGTCAAATTTTAAAGATTTTTATGACTTACATGATTCTCGTTATTCGACATGAAGCTGTATGCAGTTGGGTTCCAATGTGTGCTATAATATGTGATCATGCCATTGCGTACAGATTGAATGTAATCCTGCTCTGATTCTGACAGCCGAAAGGAAATGAAAAGTGTATGCGTCCAAGAAGCTAAAACGAATATCTGACATTCTTTCGTCGAGAACCGTAGGGAGCTCCACTACTCTGTGGCTTTTTTCTACTTCACATTTTGGACGCTTGTATGTACAAAGTGAAAAATCTAGGGAGAAGTGGAAAATGAGAGGATGAAAAAAATGAGGATGTGGAGTGGAGGAAAGGAAATCGATCGATTTTTTTCTTCACTTCGCAACAGGGATCTACCACGGAGCCGAGACACTCACTTGAAGGATTTTTTTTCCAAAACGACGGGCTTTATTAAGTCGGAGAGAGAGAAGGTGGTGCATGGAAATAGGGAGTTTAAGCCGAATGATGCTCCACAGTCAGAGTGTACCGTTGTATGTGCCTAGACCTCGAACACGAGTTGGGGCAAATCGAAACGTATTGTCTTTATTACAAGCACGTCCACACATTCCTTGGACCTAAATGACCCGAAATAATATGCTCCTTTTTCACGACAAATAAGTATGGTCCATTTGAATAAATGAATTTTTATTTATTATACAATTTTATGGAAAAGCTTTTCCACCTTTTGTAAAAAAATACTTGGGGTAGTTTCAAGGGTACTTGCAGGCTTGTCTTTAATGCTATTTATAAATTCTGTTTTTAGAGACCTTTTCTTTATCTTTTTAAGGGTCCATTATTTCACACTACCTCTCGTAGAGCAGATATTATTGAGTGAATTCCTCTTTTACTGTATTAAAAAGTGTTGCATGCTACACGTTACAAATGCGTGCGTGCGTGATTCCATAAAAAGACAAGGCGAGAAGGGAGATGGATCCAGGGTTGTTGTGCAGAGGGGCTGTTTTTATGCACGGGAAGTTTGTGGGAAGTGAGAAAAAGTACAAAAAAAGCGTCTCAGACAATCTTTTTTTCAACTCTTCTGAAAAAAAAGGTTTCTTCTTTAAAAGCAAGCTAGAGTGCTATATAAGTTTGAGCTTTATTGTTGAAAATATGTTCAAGTCGTGCAGGGTAGGTATATAAATTTTCTTTTAAAAAATGTCCATATTTTTTCATTTCAGGGATTACAAACAGTCACGATCAACTTGTAGCAAATGTTTGGGGTTGTGTGTGCCATGCCTTGGAATTTATTTAACTTCTCTTGAGAAAAAATGTGCTTTTGTCATCCTTCACGAAATGCATGAATGCACGCACAAGTTTTAAAAATGGTTATCCAATTTCCACTCCTATATTTTGCCGAGGGAGTTTTTCGTTGACAAGCTTAAATGTAATTTTTGTGTGGCGTGTTTTTCAAGGTTACATAAGGAAAAAATTGTGCTCGTCTTCATTTTTTCCAACGTTTTTTCTTCCCTTTAAGGAGACTTTTGTAGGAGATTGAGAAATTCATTCATTCCTTCCTTGTGTTTTGAGCAAAAGTTGATGTTAGTGATGGATTCTTGGGAGCCATCAACACTCTTATATTTTTTTCATTTATGAGTTGTCACGATTTCTCGCTCTTTGTCCCTCGGTTTCGTGTGTGTCTTTGCAAAGGAGATGGAGCTTAAAGGGAAAGCTATTAGGAGAAGGCGCCTAAATTTTTATTAGATTTTGAGGAAAAAATAGAGTAAATATTTTGAGTTCTCTATTGGCTCATTATGCGACTGCAGGTTTATGCTAAGCACTCATTCAGCCTTTTAATGCAAGTACGTGTACTTTGATTGTAATTGGTCAATTTGATTGTAATGCTAATAGCACTTTTTCTCTTGAAACCCACACTTTGGTGGGTAAACAGGGAGGGTTTGGACGGGAAATGAAATGATTTTATGGCAGAGCAAATATATTTATTTTTAATTGGAGAATGGAGGAAGCGCCATATGGACAATATATACGCCATACATATACATATACGCCGACTAGTATCAAGTACCCATGTATATATGTAAGTTCATTCATTAAAAAGCTGTGTATATTTTATGAAACGGTTTTTGGACCGTGGACCTCGTCGTTTTTTCTACTTCCTCTCACATGAAACATCCGGTCACAAGAAAAGTGTTATCACGTCCTCTGCACTGCATTGGAATGAATGTGCTTATGCGAGCACAAAATCCGAACAGATTCCACTCCGCTTGAATTAGATCCATGCAGACGTGTTCTCCAATATGTACTCGTTGACTTTGACTGGACAAATATTTTTTTTTAAAAAAGAAGATTATCACGACGGCCACACTCTGGTGCTGGTCCTATCAACTCATGCTTTATTCCATTTTTTGGTCCTACACAATTTTTAATTCTATGCTCATGTTCCTAAACATATACCTATTCACATCGTCGCGGGTAGCGAATAAGGTCACGACTTCATACAAAAAAGTTTCTATGAATAGCTTCTGCTA
>JAHZMY010001737.1:0-16508 GCA_027743915.1 Seira sanloemensis | reverse complement strand
AGCTCGAGAGTCATGTTCACCCAAGCTAATCAAACATCTCAAGAAGACACGACCTCCAATTAAAATAGCCAACAAACTCTCGAGTGAAATCAGTGGGCGCCACGGCCACTTGGGAGAAAGGAGCTGGTTGTTGGTGATCAGGCGCAATACACATTTTTTTATTTCAAGGAATTGACTTAGGCTTTTTCTTGGCTTCGATATTGTTTTCATCGGTAAATAAACGTAGTAGATAGTAGTACACAAATCCCGTTCACGAAAAGTTGTCGACCTTAATCCCACCAAAAGATAAGTCAGATGATAAGGAATGACTCAAAGAGCCGATTGGCTAAATGCGTTTTCCCCACATATTTGATGGAATTACGATTATTTCTTTGTGAATAAACATTATAAACATCGCAGATCTCATTATGATGATGTGCTTTCTTCCATCGCCCCGTTTTCACCAGGAGCAGAAAAAAGCTCATCTTTTGAAACTCATTAGATCGTCACTGTCACCAGGATTTAATATAATGGCAATAGTTGATGTGCGGATGGTGTGATGTTAGCATTTTATGATGAAACGATGACCGACCCAATTTCCGCGCACCAGTTGTTCTAATCATGTTATGTAAATAAAAACAGCTTGCGCAAGTGCAATTCATTATGGATTTATAAGATATTAGCGTCACCGCATCTGAAAAAAGGTCTCGAAAAGACCTAGTCAATATAATGTTCCTCCCACCATGCATCCGATCCCAAAATTTCCCGGCTGGTTTGTTAAATGTGAATTGTAGATTTTCACAGGCTTTCATTTTGCATATAATATTTTATGTGCTGCATAGGGTTTCCATTCATGGCTTGCGTCAACTCCACAACTCCACTCCACCATGCACACACGACAGACCAAGTGTTTACAATCCGTTAAAAGACGTCGTTGATTCCCGAAAACGACTTCACTTGGCCTATTGACTTTTCTATAAAAATGTAGATAGCTTTGCCTTCTTCTTTCATAAATACTTTGCACAGATCATTTTTAGAATAAAAAATTAGGCTATTCGTGTTCTTTAGCCATTCTGTAATCTATATTTGTGTTTATTGCCCTCCGGTGTGGAAAAGTGATACATGTCATGAGGCATTATGTTACACTTTTTTAGAATTTATAAAACTAAATCTGACTCTGATCTTTGGAACATGATGGAGAGTCCAGTTGGTTTCAATACTTTTATTTTGAAACGAGTAGAATATGTGTAGGCACATCTTTTTGAGAAAATAGTACGTAATTTGTGTTCCCAAAAGTAGTGTATCCAAGCGTGACCTGTCATCCATGTAACATGTTGATACACATGACATATGTCATTTCTTTGAGAGCGTAGTTTGGCCAAGTTTGGAACTTTCTCTGAGAAACGAGGTTGAAGAATGAGTAAGATGGCAGATCAGTGCTCTGACCCTCTGGGGTGACCTGAAGCGATGAGGTGAACAGTGAAAGTAATGCAAGTTTGGAAATTGGTATGCATACATTTTATGGAGCTATAGCGCAGATGTGTCGGACGACAGTGTGGTGACGGTTGGGAAATAAACAAGTAAAGAAGGGAGAGAACCATTAATCATCTTTTTTCTCTCGGTCTTTACTCAGGCTAATTGTCCAAAGAGTTAACAGATGCTCTTAATTAGCACTTTCTTGGTAATAATGGTGAATAATGAGGTAGGCGGAACGTTTTGAATCATGAACATGCTACATGCTTAACTTAAAGATTGTGTAGATACTCTGTCGACTACCACAGATACATAGGTGAATGAAGGTTCATTGCAGACTCACACAGGAATTGAATAGGGCAGGTTTTTCCACAGGATGTCTATGTGTGAGCCAAAATTTGGCAGATGTTTTTCTTGAAACGGGCAATTTTTAATTGTATAATTTTCTCTTTTATTTATGTAGTACACAAGTCCAACATTTTAAATGTCAAGTAAACACTTAGTTGTTATTGTTGTTAATTTCAACGCTTCGATTCAATCCGTAGTGACGCAGTTGCAACTACTTACGTCTGGACCGTTTCTCTGAAGAAGGATTACTAACATGGAAATCATTACGAAAATGAATATGTGTGTATAATCAAATCCTTATTCTTCTCAAATGTTCCCCGAATCCTCCAAAAATACTATAATCGATAATGCCAAAAATACGCACGAAATAATTCCGAGAAATGAAATTGAACTTCTGCATGTTCTTTTTACTGAGCTCACGGTTATATTGTGACAAGGTGGTGATGACGTTGGGATGAATAATACTGAGATCGAAACAGTTTCCATACAACTGCCCGTGCATGACATTTTTGCAAAGTAAAACAGTAAATATTTTCCTTCGCAAAAGAATGCTTGCAAAATACAAACTTGATTTCTATAATTTTCATAGCTGCCCTTTCCATGTGCCTTTACATAATACAAAAGGTAATCCGCTTACAAGTCGAGCAGCCCTATTTATCAGAACAGCTTATCAGAGAAAATCCCGTGCTTAAAAGACTTATGTTTCGTGTATAATCACAAGTCTTCCCCTTTTCAGATCACTTTATGAAGAACACTCCCGTTTTAAAGATGTAAAATGAAGTTTTCATACATAATTTTGCCATTGTACACGCATTTGTAGCAGTATAATGTGTACCGTGCAATACCTGAGAGTCTGAAAGGCGGATCATTTTCAGATTTCTGTCAAAATTTCAATCTCATTTTGAGATTTGCACCGCAAAGGAAGTAGAGCCTCTTAAAAAGAGGTATTTTTATGAGAAAATCGCATCGCACACTTTTATTCTTCTGTGAAACGGTACCGGTTACGACTTGACTACCACTGAAAAGAAAATTAGTTACGCCAAGCGGCCCACCACATGGTATCATGAGATTGGCATTCGCATTAATATTAAGTACCGCTTGAGAAAGGCAGAATTACTGTTAAATATCAGACAGGGCATGAATATCGCATCCGAAAAATTGCAGCAGAAAATGAGTAATACAAAGTACAAGCGCATAGACATTAAGTTGGGACATTAAAAGCTAGCAATTTAAAGAAAGAAGTAGAAGGAATATGCAAAAAATCGGGGTGGGACTGAGACCGTCAAAACTGAAAATTTAAGCTGCACAGAATAATATAAAATACAATAATAAAACTCCTTAAATCACAGAGCCATGGGAAAAGAGTTCATCATCCACAAAGAGCTTTTGAGAGGAGTTACTTAGTACAATTGCACTTATCTAACTGCACAATAAAGCGTAGTTATCATCAATCTAGGTAAATAGAGGATTTGGATTAGGTAATCGGTGAGAAATGTCACAGTCACGTTTTCTTTAAAAAACGGATTTCATAGATAACAACTTTAATTATGTCTACTTTCAAAAAGTAGAGCTAAAATGAGTTATATAGTCAATAGTGAGTTCATGGCCCACTAGAAAATGTACCGTAGTAGTTAACTTTGACATCTTAATTTAGACTTGTACAAAATTTTGGGAGTGATATAAAATACAGTAATTTTGCTCTTTGAATTACTTCAAATTGCTGTAATGATTTTGTCATATTTCACATTCTTTCGCTTTTTCTGTAGATTCTATAATAACCCCACTACATTTCATATATTTCATTTCTTTAAAACTTGCAAAAAATAGACCGCAAGTACCTAAGTTCCGAATCCAAGTGATGAGAGACGGCTTCGGAGAAAATCTTTGTTATTTTCAAGTTGCTCCGACTCATGGCTCAATATGGTACGTGCTAGGGGATATAATGAGTTTAACCTTGACAGGACAAGGAATCTCGCAAATTTCCAAATGGCACATAATGGTTTTGTGCAAATATAAAATGAATTGTGGCAAGCATATATATTCGTCCCAGCTCATAAGTTCAAAACTTAGTTTCAGAGCACTTTTCTCTTTAAAATCTTTTGGCTTGACTTCCAACCAAAAATACATATGAGTTTTCTAGGGGCGAGCAAAAGTACTAAAAGCAAATTTTCCGTGAAATTACTTGGTCTACGAAAAAATGCATTTTTTTGTCCAAACAATTTGGTTTAATATGTTGTCTTTCTATATTTATGTATTATATATGTTGCACGGATGGTGGTCCCTATGTACTAGCATTTCCCAGCAACTCTGATTCTACTTCATCATTTCAAACATTAACTTTTTTTTACTACTTTGTCTGTGGACTCTGACTTGCCTAGTATGACTTGATTAGACCTACACTAACCCAAAATGATTTGGCGTATCCCTATCTCTTGGAATTAGCTTGGTTTGAATCATAAAAACTTTTATGAATCGAAAGCACTGCTGCTCCACAACACAAAAGCTTAGGAGTTTTTAAAAGTTATGAGTGGAAAGCACTCAAATTAGTTTAAAGCTGTCCAATTTTAGATTTTTATTAGGACTAAATTGAAAATGCATTTTTATTACTCCGAGATTTTTAGGCACCTTCGCACAAATGATAAAATGGCAAGTTCAAGTTTTTAAATAAATGCACACTTGACTCTCGAATGTTATCTTTAGTATGATACTATAGGATTTTACGACCTTCACAAAATAAAATACTCTTGAGCTTTACCTTACGTCCATCGTTCATTAAAAGCAATGAAAAAAAATGAAATGTAAAAGAAAGATTGTCTTTCAATGATTCAAGGTTACGTCTAATGGACCAAGCAAAAACTTTTTTATCTGAACTCTTAATCAATATGTGCACTCTTGTATCTTATATATTGACTTGCATGTATCTGCTTTTAGCTTTTAATTCATGCAGGCTTGCACTAAATGTCATTTGCTTAGCAAATCACAATACATTACTTGAAAGCCTTTCCAATCACAACTCACACAATCGTATCATCATGTGTCTTGTGTCGAATTGAAGCCCGGCTCCAAGAGGCGAAGAAAAAAATTGTCTGGAGGATTGTCACTCATTTTGGACCTCACTCGCCTGACAAATTGCTTTCAGCGATGTTTAGCAAAAGATTAAAGCCAGTGTTTGCTAAATTTGTACTATTGATGACTATCATTAATTTAGCATTCCAGTCAAATGGGCAGAGAAGGTAACATTATGCAAATGAATGAAACTCAAGATGTCTCTCCACTCTCTGGGTTTTTCTGGGTGTGTGCACCTGCGAAAAAAAACAATATGGATTAGTAATTTCCATTTCCGAAAAGCTTGTTTTGGATCCCCAAAAACTTACATTATGTGTGGATTGTCTGCGTGTCTCTCTTATCTTTATGAATATTACTTACACAGTTACATTTACCTTACATATATCCCATCTCTGTAAATACAGCATAATCTCTTCTGCGTGGGAAGTTGAAGGAAGAGTTTCTCAAGATGAGATGACATCCAATTATCATTTCTAAAGAAATGGGAGACAATGAATCAAACAAAAAACTTCTTTGGAGCCGTGCAGAGTAAATTACGAAGCCAGGACGTGAAAAATGTCAAAATACAATCTGTGTGACTGTTTGCTGGTTTTTTGATGTGGTGAATTATTAGCTAGTCATGTAGGGCTTTCGGCATTTGTCAGCAGCTTCTTCCAAATGCATCTTTCTCTTCTCACGTGAACATAGAGAATAGTAATTTTGCATACGACGAGGATGACTTTGATGTGGCAATACTATTAGCAAAGACAGCAGAAAGATATATATACGTCTCTGATAATAGCCTAGTAGTAAGTATTCCAAGCTCCAATTTAATCTGCAAAATGTCAAGATGAAAGAGACAAAATGACGCAGCAATTTTCTCTCATTATTTTCCTATTTGCTTTGTTTTTTATGTCCTTTTAAAACTTGTAATGAATTTGAATAGACTCGGAGCTAAACGCCATACATACATCACGAAAAGTCAAGTCAAAGCAGCGTCTTAAAGGTCCTGCGTCAGGCTTTAAGCAAACCGCGGCAAGAACACTATTAAAGTACTATATGTGACCTCGTTTACACGCTAAAATTGACAAAAGATAGTTTTAAAACGGACAATAAGAGTTTTACCTGAAGCATTCATTCACAAAATGGTAGAACGGCCTTAGGAAACAAACGGCCGAGTTGAGTCAGTCGTGGCATCACAAAACCTGCGACTTCTTATTAACTCTTGCATTGCACATTTACTAAACTTTCGAAATAATGATAAAGCCCTTGATTTGATTCATGGCAGAAAGCGAATTATGCAAAATGAAGCAACCCTCTCCTCCTCCCCATTTAATCTTGATTTACTTTGGGAAATGTAATTGTAATTGAAGAAGGGAATCTCTCTCTTCAATCGACAAGGAACAGTGACAGTTTAAGATTTTTTCGTGCGCATGCCCTACGCACATGCTCTAGCCAATTTTGCTTTTGCCTTCTTTTCTACAACACGATTTGAAAAATTGCTTCCTTCCCCCGCGAAAATTTGAATGGTATTTATTTATTGAAGCATTTTTATTTGTCGCTCTCTATGGTTGTGCTTTTCTCTATCGAAGCATTACTTTTTAAAGGTTCTTTTGAGAAAATGAGGAGAAATTTTTTCTTGATTGCAAAGGACTTCCCTCTCTCTAATTGCTCACGATCTAATTCAGCACAAAAGTCTCTTCTCTGTACGATGCGATTGATACATGGTTGAAAAAAGTATGCATATACAATATAGAGAGATAAATTGTTTTTCTGATTTTTTTGCATGTTTCACGGTTTAAGCAAATTGAACATTGTTTTTTGAACCTCGATTCTCGAAGAAGAAAACAAGTGATTTTACTTGGATTGAAATTAGTAATACAAAAGGGAGAAACAAAGAGCGGATGGATGAGTGAAAAAATGCGAGGAATGAAAAAAAATCCTAATTCAAAAACTAAAAGATTCTTCAATTGATAAGCTCACTATAACTGAGATTCGAATTGCATGAAATGTGTGTTTTTTTTTCGAGATGAACAAAAAATCACTTCCCTTTCTCACCCATGTACATAAGTGAACTGTAGTATTCTCTGCAATTTAAATAACAGGATGCCGATAATAATAGTTCACAGCGAGTTAATCTTGTTTTATTATTGCTTAATTGAGAATATGCATACATACATTATTTCATGCAATATAAAGCTCTGTAATAAACCCTGCAACTGTTTGCCTTTTACCTGTTACTACAAAAGTTTTAAAAATCGAAATCCACTTTTCAATTTCAGTTTCAATAGTAGAACGCTTCTGAAAATGTAGGTCTGTAGATTGTGGTAAAAATTAATTACAGCTTTGCGTTTTATCAGCCCTTTTCTGTGCAAATAAAAAATATATCTGAGCACAGAAAGGGGCGACAAGATTAAAATTACAGAGTAATTATAGATTGATTATAATTAAACACGAGTTTGTACGATAGTGATTGACTGTAATTTGAAGTGATGATAAGTTACAAAATTAAATTGCTTTAAGTGTGTGTGTGGATAGACATGTGCAGGTAGGTACTATCGATCATAGTATATTCTAGCATGAGTTATGCGCACGCGCAGCTCAAATAAGTCTTTCGAATTCTGATGTTGATGAGTAGTTCCATTAGTAGACTAATAACTCGTCTTGTTTCAGAGGAGAAAAATTGAAAATGTGATTAACTTTGATGCATTTGTTGTAGTTGCAGATAATTTTTACTAATGAAAGAAAATTATTATCATCGTGCGAACATCATGTTTCATCAAGTTGGATTTTGTGCTTTTTCAAAATTAACAATAAAGGGCCAGTCAGAATGATATATATGTATGTATGTAACTTTTAGGGTGACTTTTTGTAGATATTACTTCAGCTAAATCTCACCTTACCTTACAACTTTTAACATCATTGTGCTAAAAAATTGTTAAAATAAATATTTGACTGTAGATACAACGCCAAAAGTCTAGACTTTCCTTTCAGGTATTGTAATTTGCATACAACACAACGGCTAATGTCGGGAGTAGTTAATTATAAACTCCTCATTATACAGAGATTTAGTTAAGATGAAAATATCTCAGGACGAAGGAAGTTGATATTCTATTCTCATCCGCCGTTTGTCATTTGTTGAAATGCGTTATTCAAGTCAAGTTTTATCTTCTTTGCCATATTTTATCAATTTCCATACAATTTCCTCGGCTGCCGCGATATTGATTTATGTCGTACATATAACAGTATACATTAAAACGGATAAGAAAGAGGATTATTAATTTATCTTTTAAAAATGAATAAATCAGGGGTAAAAGTAGGTAACAGATGCTTCCTGTAATTTTTCACCCAAGCATTTGTCTTTGACTCTTGAATGGAGTAATAAAGGATATACCTATTTATTTGCAACATGCAAATTGTATGTGACTTCAACGTTTTATCAGAATCGACATCCGTGACTGTGACTGTGTGGATTTTCTTCTTTCTTTTGCATACGAAAATGACAGAACTTGAATAATAATAATAACATGTACTAAAGTAAGGAGAGCTTTGACAAGATTCTTGTCGTATAGCCTTTTATCATATTTCTTGTTCAACTTGCAGCAATCATTGCAAATTGTCATAAAAAGACTATTTTTGTCGAGTGCGATGCACGACGCGGTAAATAACACTATAACACACGAGTCATAAAAGTTGTAATGAGCGTAATCTTACCCAAGCTTCGAGTGTTTTATTGTTTTTTGAGGAAAAAATAAAGACATTTTGGGAGATTTTGATGATATGGTGAGTCAAGAGGAGATAGAAGGAAGGAATATGAGATGAGCACGCAATTACTGTGGGTGTCATTTCATCGTAGAGAGAGTCATCGTGCCAGAAAAAAAAGATAATCCACTCCGCTATGACGTGTGCTCAATTTTATATACATATGAGCATCAGGTTGCAAGCGTGAATGATCAAGAATTTGGAATCTCACCTCACCTCTCTTGATGCAAACTTATATTATGCATTTTTAGAGATTTTTGGAAAAAATTGAATATTAATGAAACATGTGCGAAAAGATCAAAATCAAACCGATTCTTAAAAATATAGATGACCTAATTTCTCAAAATTAGAAAGAAGGGCATCTTCTCCATGAACTCTCAATATTTTCTGCAAGGAAACTAAATTGAATCTACTTTCGGGAGCCATTTGTCAGAGTTGAAGATTCATGATATGGTTAACTTTAAACATGATTGCACGCACTCGTCTGAAAAATGCACGATTTTTCAAACGGCTTGTGTAAAAAACCTGCATGATGTAATTTCTTCCCTGTCATTACGACACGCATGTTTCACTTTTATCTTTCAAACAAAATTATGCACGAGTATTTGAAATCACGGTATTATTTAATCATCCTTACAAAACAAACGCAGAAACGAGGTAGCAATTTTCTAAATTGGGATTTGGTCTTATCTTATATGCTGATTGAATTAATGCGTTTTCAATACGTTATATTATCTGAATAGGTATTTGCAGATATATTTAATCTTGCGCAACTAATTTTATTTATGTATTAGCATTAAAAATTTAGGCACCTCACCACAAACCTGTTGAACTCACGGGGAGGCCAAGAAATTAAATTAACATGTGTACTTTTACATATTGTAAAAAGACGAGCGTGTGCGTGGTGGTATTATATATTACGACTCGTACATAATTTGGGATGCTTTATTGCATTAGTATATTTCATTTGCGTAGTTGGAAAGAAACTAAACGTATTTATATTTATTTATGCCCGTACGAAGTATATCTACAATCTACGCAGACATACTTGATAAAATTGGCAAGAATTTCGAAAAATTGCATATTGTATTAAAATTCTTACCTGTTAGCTGATTTAGTCTTGTATCTTAACTTCATGTATACTAATCAAATATCGACAGGTCCTTTCAAAAAATCAAAATCTAATCAGCCACTTTTTGTACGAAATATTCCTGCCTAATTGCGAATTACTTGATTTATAACCAATTATTTCCTTTGCGTTTATCTCAAACATAATAAAGTTTAAATATGACAGGTGTCGCAGATCCACTTCCTTTTTGGCTTCATCCAATGAAAAAATGTACGTGCTCCGAGAATTTACGCAAATTTGTATGCACTCCGCTTTCAAAATGAACACATACATGGTGATTATAGCACATTTGCCAAATCACTTTTGGGAGATTACTGTAGACGATAGGAGTATAGTAATAAAAAATGCAATTTGATTTAGCCCCTAAATCACTATCATTAATCAACATTATCGAAACAAAAGAAAGGGATTAACTCTCGAGCCAAGGCATGTATGCCGCATTCGAAGCCTGTTATCGGAAATGGACAGAGTAATGATGTGATGGGCGGCCATTCTTGTTACGTGATTAAGATGCTTTTTGTATACACATATAATGATTTGATCCCTATCGGGATTTATTGACGTAGGGTAAAAATAAGCACACTGGTGCCAATTATGTTACAACATTATTCAATTAACCTCCTCGGCATCAATAATCGAGAGTGTTTGCCAGCAAGTATACGGCACTCTGACAAATGTGGAGAAATTCTCGTAAAATATTAGAGAGAAACAGTGAAGGGTCATCCATGTCACATTTTGACTATTTGTAATAATATTCAGGATTTAAGGGATGCAAAATATATTGACGATTGCGTGGAATCGTTTATTACTCACTCTCACTATCCAATGGGACATCAAGTCTCATATGTATGCATATGAAAAAAGTTGTCCTAGATTAATACCGATTCAGATTCGTAACTTGACAGGGCATCCGTAAAGGATTTTGAGGAGATTTGAATGAACACGTTCTGATTAAAAGTTATTACAGTCACCTAATTACAGCCCAAATAAAACATTATAAAAAAGATGTAGGTACACTGTAAATATCTACATGGATGACGACAAGGTTTGGTTTGGTAGGTGCGTGAATGGGTTCTGCTGCTTCGCTCAAGTGCTATTAATAAAGAGCTATGATGCGGTTGCATGAAAATTAAGCAAAAAGGATTGATTTAAACAGCTCTGGCACATTGAGCTGCCAACTGCCATAAAAAGTTAGTGAAATGTGCAAATGAAACATGGAGAGTTGGTACAAATGGATCTGGTCATCAAAATCAAAGCCGAGGCTATATATACACCAGATAGAAAGAGAAACTACAATTAGTTAAATATATTGTCATTGTGCACAACATGAGATTGCCCTGATTCTTTCACAAGCATCCCTGAAAATAAATTGTATTGTCCTGGAGGACAAATAGAGTACAACGGCTTCTGTAAGTCTATTCATGCAGGCGAAATATATATTCCCTAGTATTATTAATTATTCTGCAACCACCACCATCCGATTGTCAAATCTCATTTGCATGTCCCTCGAACTTTTTTTGCAATAGAACTGACGTTGTACATTACGGATATTCAGAATACTATCTGCTGAATACTGGTATATATACTAATTATAATTTGCAAATAACAAGTCACCAAATCCCTAGCGATTTCGCAGTATCATTTTTTCGCATATGATATGGATTTGGACATGCATGCATTTCTTTTGAAATCATTATCTCGTATATTATGCACCTACCTTGTACCTATGTATGTTCCATTTGATCCCCTCAAAAGCTGTCATGAAAGATAAACCATCAAACGCAAGCATATTCCTTAATCTGGGATTGTGTTTGTGTAATTTACACTTTTATGCAAAAGGAGTTAATCAAAGACTTCTAAACCTGTGACAAGACTTTCTACTTTGGCTTTGCCTCATTTCAAATCTGATTCTCCTGCAATAATAATAACCGTGCCCATACACACAAACAAACCGTACGTGTTTTCTATTCTACTTTTTTCGCATGTGCTCTCAAACTGTCTGTTTTCGTATACTTGATAAATACTTGAAGGAGAACCTAGCTCACAGACAAATTGAGTCACTTTAATCGAATCGAGTCATGACATATTCAATATCGTGATGAGAAATCAATGGCCAAGTTTCAAAGGTTTGCGAAAACATGCACACGCACACAAATCATATACTCTAAAAATCAATCAACTCGGTGTTTGCGCTTTTGCGCTTCTGGGTTTGATTAACAATCGATGAAACCTGAAATGGGCAAATGGTTGAGCCGACCTGGGTCTGGTTTCCGTAATTAGACTCTTTAATTGATGCCGGCCGAAAATAGCAAAACGAAGTATGTGTATTTACCAGCGAGATAAAGAGCTTTGAAGATTGGCTTCTTTGACGTAACGAAACTAGTCCTAATTTTTATGAATTCTTCAAATGATATCAAAAGAAAGAAGCACATAAAATATAAGCTTTGATCATTATACCATTATACCAACCGACATCGACATCGACATCCAAACAGCCGCATAATGTAACATTTCAAACTGGCACACATATTTTTCTCCTGAATCCAAGCACCTAATCAAGCAAATCAATAAAACGCAATACCTACGCATATTTAATATTTATAGCCCTCGATTTATACGAAACATGACATAACAGAATTAGAATCCTTTTGCGTGCATTGCGTGGCCCTGTCATGTCATGGCTTTTGCCATCATCACCAACCAAACCACCGTCGTCAGCCTTCTAAATGCAATTAGGAAAGTATCAAAAATCCCCTTATGAACATTTTACTAATGGAAACTTTTTCTCATATTTTGGGTATTATTATAATGTAGTAGGTATATATTTACTGTAGATGTACGAAGGTCTGTGTGGACCTTTTTCGCGTAACTTATACCGTATCATGTTCAAAAGAAGCTAATGTAATGCTGATATAAATATTATTCACATCACACCCTCCTCTCATTTTAATAATCTTTTTACACAATGGCACTTTAACCTCCGCCATGATCTCATCGTCAGCTCATAAGCATACAAAGTAGAGGAAGCTGGATCGGATCTAATAAAAACGTAATTAGCACATTTGAATTCTGCATCCACTTGAACCACCATTTGTCAGGATTACTAGTAAAGTGTGCTCATAAGCATAGTACAAAGTAGAGGAAGCTGGATCGGATCTAATAAAAACGTAATTAGCACATTTGAATTCTGCATCCACTTGAACCACCATTTGTCAGGATTACTAGTAAAGTGGCATCATAAAAACTAGCGACTCATGAGCCAGGGTAATATGCTTCAAAGAATGCAAAAACAGCTTTAAAATCAAAATGCTTGCAAGAAAAGTAACTAGTTAAGAATATTCCCCGAAGACTTTACCTGTGCATGTACAAACTTTTTTCTTTCGTGTCGCTATCATTATAATAATGCTATTCTAAGTAACCATAAGCCTTTCAATTTTTGGGCAAAAACTGCTCCTTTCTTTCCATCGTGTCAATCAAAGTCAAAGACACATATAAATCCCCTGCTCATCATCATGTCATTCCCCTCCTTGTAATACATTTTTCTTTCGCGAGGACAATCAAAAGAAACCCTTCATTTTTCTTTCTTCTGTTGAACTAGTTGAACCCAAGCAAACGTCAAAAGACAGGAGACGAAAAGACCACTGTGGAGCCACATGCCCATCTTGCCCTCTTTTTTTAACTTTCGCAATGCACAACCCAATGCAGTCTAGGTATATACCTTCTTCCTTTGAGACGGAAAATTCTTGAGAAAAGTCATTGTTTTCTAATTCTGTAAGCCAAACCCTTGTTGTCCTTTAGGCATCAAAAGGAATGTTTCTCCTTCTGTGCATAAACGAGCGTGACAGGAAAAAGGGAATAAAAAAGAGTCGGGTTTTCATTTCGCTCTTTTGCTATGCTTCGGGCAAGGCAGTAAAAACAACATGTACACATTTTGGATCGAGAATGCACATTTTGTAACATAATAATCATTACAAAAATGGTTCTTTTGGGTTAGCAGAAGAAGAAACTCTAGACTCGTCTTGAGAAACGAGAACAGAAGTAAAAAGAAAAAAAAACACTCACCGTCAATTTTTTCTTGACTCTGTTTCGTGATTCAAAAAGTATGCTTTGATGGACATACAAGGCAAGGCCGCTCTAATAAAAATAGTGGCCAAAATAATTGTACGTGGCATAAATGGGGATAAAGAGAGTGAAATGGTATATACATACCTACATATATTCATCATCAAGCAGAAAATGTTGAATACATATTGCATGCTTGATAAACTCATATATTATATTTACCTTTTGATTTCGCTGTTACATACTTTGCATATATGAGACTGACGCTGCTGCAGTCAAATCTTCTCAATCTCAAAAAGCCTGTGTGCAAAAGCAGAAATACTTTGAACATGAAAACTGAAACAAGTGGTTTGCCTTTTCAAATGTCGATTTGAAATGTAAACTCACGCTCATGCCTTGTTGTAGGAGTGTTCAAAAAGCATTGCCCCGTCTGAAAGATGTGATGATGATGATATCATGCTCATGTTGTAAAGTGCTTTCATGTTATAGTTATGTTGTTACGTCTCCCCTTTTTGCATGTATGCTCACTAATAATAATTTTTGCCTTAAATGTTGTTGTTCTCGAGAGAATAGGAGTTATGATGATCAACACAAGAGCAGTATATTTGAAGAGGTAGTAGCATATAATATTTCATCCACATTTCTGTTCGCAGAGAGAGAGACTTCCTTTCCGAGACTTTGACTTTTTACTTTGTTGCAGGTCTCATACGCGTTTTATTTATGAACTCATTGTCCTCCTGAGTGCACGTTGTCATTTTTGGGAGAGAGAAAAATAATATTATTTTGCAGCTTTTGTCGATTGCGCGGCTTATCACAGTTTGGGTATAGAGGAAGTGTAGGGGAGAGAAACAAGATAATTTTTATGTCCATTTTATCGTCGTCATCAGCATCAGCAAGCATATCGTATAGAACTTCTACCCTTTTTTTCCTGTGAGTAATATATCTCATCATCCATCACTCGACTCTCGTGGCTTATCGAAAAAGGGAACCTAAAAAAAGAGCAGAGAGTTAGTTAAAGTTACCTTACAGAGTTGGACGATTTGTGAACTTTTTTTTGTTTTGGTGTTTGTGTGGTCGATGTTATATAGTACTTGAGAATTTAGAGAGAAAAACCAGTGTGCATCACAGTCAGTCACTTAAAAGTAATATGTAATGTAAGACGGTTGCGGTGACTATGCTGGTGTAACTTTATTTTTGCAAAGTTACTTCAAACACTCTGACGAGAAAAAAAAATTAATTGCCTTATGAGTTGCATCTGCCACTCACTTTGGACGAGCTCAATTTTATGGAGCAATTATAGTAATAATTTTTGAAAAAAAGTGGTTGCTCAACAAATTTGTATGGGATGAGATTTTGTCTGTCTCCCCGTCTGTGACTCTTGTTATTTCATGAGGAGCTAGTTAGTAATCATACTTAACTACTGCAGCGTTCGTGTTTGTGAGCGAGAGTGAAGCGTGAACGGAGAAAAAAGGGAAGCGATAGGACGTGCCAAAAACTTTAGCATAGATTCTTCGGATGGCATTCTTGCTCAGATTTATTATTATTAAATATTAACATTACTTCATTTCAAGATAAACTGACAAATTATTAACCGGCTAATTGTCTATTCCAAAAGTACATTGAACGTCAGATATATGTGATACACAGTGCTTGCGAAATTAATTTGACAAGAATTTTGAGAAAAAAGAGGTCAGTTTTGTGGAGTGTTAAATAAAAAAAATTGTCAAAATGAGTGTGACATCGCCAACACCGAATAACACGAATTCAACGAACTCGGTATGCTTTTAACTCACGTTTTCTAGATAAGTGTAATATTTAATTGACAAGCAGTTGATGTGAATAATTTTCCATTGCACTGGAAAAAGAAGAGTGCACGGCTTCGAGGAAAAAGCCGTGCTAAGCATTAAAATTTAAAAAAGGAAATAGAAATAAATGACTGGTAAAATCAGGAATGTTGGTGATTCAAGTCAAGTTTTATTTGCAGACAGACGGACTGCTTATCTACATCTGATAAAAAATTTTTGCATTCGCGTAATTCTGAGATGCTAATCAGTTCATTTCCTACATTAAAAAATAGATATTATATGAAAAATTGGCTCTTCTTTTAGATACTTAAAATGCAGGACAAGAAAATCTTTGTTGCAAAAAAATTCTCATCCAAGCAGAATGGACAAGCGAAATCGTATTTTCTTGGAAATACAAGTGTCTTCTTTCATGCCATTTCCTCGCATCCCGTTTCTCACGGAGGTGCTGAAGCCATCATTCTGCGAAAAGACCTCTTCATGTGTAAATCTCTGACGAGAGAAATCCAAGATGAGTGCAGCTTTTGATGCACACACCATCATTATTACTTGCACTTGTTCCCATCTCTCTCGTCTGAGTCTGGAGATAGGTATAACCGCATATTACTATATCAAGGGATTTCCCAAAAAGTCAAAGAATTGTTTATAGGCCGAAGCGGGATGCTCAACATTTAATACTATTTGGGCTGGGTCCTACACACATGAAATATCCTCTTCTATAGTTTGCAGTGCATCCAAAAAGAACAAGTTTTTATATCTCATCTACTTTCAAGTGCCTTTCCTCACTCACGAGAGTCTTTTAGTCCAGCTCTTACTTAGACTCTCACGGCTTTTCCTTAAGTAGTTTATTGTTGTAGGTGGTATAGTCCGTCTAGAAAAGTAAACACTGGGTGAGGAGAGCCTAAAAA